>BMAO01023755.1:0-25416 GCA_019973975.1 Trichonephila clavata
TCTGCGAAATCCCTTCATCGTGAATCTCTACTCAGTAGACAAATATGTCTGCCAAATGTAATAGGTAAATAACGAGATTTTTTTTTAAATGATAACTCTTCCGTAATTTCGCAACCATCCTTGGCAGTCACTTTTCACAAAACCTGTTATTAATGGACCTTTATTCATCAAATGGACTATGCATATCAAATTTAAATCTGTAGGTTTAATATTTGAAAAACGGAATATTTTATATCTATTGCCTCCCCCCCTTCTATTTTTGCAAAACCCATTTTTAACTGATGGCTATCAGCAAAGCAAACATGTCTTCCAAATTTCTGGACAGTAAATCTGATAGCTTCGGAGATCTCTCCTTGTGTTGAATGAGGGAGTCGTTTTCAGAGAGAGATATATAGAGAAAGACATTTTTTGAAATAAAATCTTATTGAAATATTTTATGTTTGGATATGCAATATAAAATAATTAATTTTGCCCAATAAATGAATGAAGTTGCGTTTTAATTAATTAAATGAAAAATGCTGTAATTATGATGTCAAATAAGTAATTTACTTTTCATTGTATATATTTCGAATTTCTCGAAAAGTGCAGAATGACATTACAATTAATGCTCCGAAACAAAGATGTAAATTTTTTGCGTTGGCGTACCTCAGCGTGCACGTATGTGTGGGCTGTACATTTTAATTCACTAGTTTCTCAGGTTCATTTTTCACTACTAATGCATGTTTCTAATTTATTCCAAAGCTTAATTAGCACTTAAATTTGTTAAAATCCTAGAGGAGGTGACCTAAACGTTTCAGTTTATGACTTTTTTGTTGTTTTCCTTGGTAACGAAAGTTTTAGTTAATATAAATATATTTTTTTTTAAAAAAATATTACAATATTTACAATTTTTTTCCAAAAAATTATTCAAATAACAAATTATATTTCGGTATTTGTTTTTCAAAGATGCACATAGTTTGAATTTCAGTAAATATGCTCCCAATAGTTCGACGAAAATTCAAGTATTGAAATTTAATGGATGAGCATCTTATTTGCATGTTAAGCTTTCTAAGTAACACAAGAATAATAATACATGAATTATAAAGAGATATTTTTTAAATAGAATACATATATAAAATAATAAGTAAAATAAAAAGAACCTTATAAGAAGTGCTACAAATACACTCTTTTGCAAGAGATCGAAGTACCAAGAAGAAGTTGTCAAAAATGTAGTAAAATTTCATAGGCAAAGATATCTTGATAGAATATGCAAATGATCAAATTTTCAAGACCAATAAGCATGAATCGCTGTCGTTGCACGCTTTTCTGCTGAGCAACTCGTAAAGTATGAAAACAGTAATAAAGGCGAAAAAAATATATGTTTTTCATTTTCTCAGTTGTGATGCCTTAGAGAAAAATGAATGATGTCATCACGAAGTTTTTGGAAACCTTATAGGCAAATGAATGACTTCGAACAACGTGGTCGCATTGTCGGGCGCCTGAAGCTGGGGAGGGGTCATACCGAGCAATAGGGCATCACCTGCAACGTAAGACACATCTGTGCAAAGATTTTGGCAGCAATGGTTGCTCGAGGAACCTTTCGACTAAATGGAGGCTCTGGAAGTCCAAGATGCACAATACGAGACAATATTAGATGATTGATAGAAAGACCCAAACTGCTCCAACGGTATCATTGCCTAATATTCGATGTAGTACAGCCTCTTCCATTCCCCTTTTCCCACCTGGTACCTTCACTGTTTTACGGTGCTTGGCAAAGGCGGTGTTATGCTCACAGTGACCTTTAAGACGTCTGCCTTTGGCATTAAAATATCTGCGGAAACATCTGGAATGGTGTCGCAACCGAGCATCAGGGTTGCTATCAGACTGGCAATGCATTGTGTTCAGCTATGAATCCCTGTTTACTCTTGCAGAAAACGATCATCGTATTTGCGTCTGGAGAGGTCGGAGATTACGGTCTCACAATCTGTCTTTGTTTTCTAAAGGCATACCCTCGGTGTAGGGTACTATCTCTTAGGACAGCAAGTAATCTCTAGTCATCCTTCATACATCTTTAACAGATCAACGATATGCTGTTACCATCCTTCGGCTGGTTGTATTACTTCATGGCTTGTCATCCGGTGAATCAGTTTCCAAAAAGATAATGCCTGGTCCCCTACCGCTAGCACAGAGGTCGTCAACCTTTTAGCTGTGGCGTGCCAAACCAATCTACCAATAGGATTCAGCGTGCCACACAGTAGGACATTTTTCAAACAATTCGATTCCCACGGTAATGTATGCAGAGTTAAGGCATTGAGATCAATAATACATATTTACAGTTTTATCATATATTAATTTTGCGTCATAAAAGATCTTTAACATAAAAATAATAGCGTAAAATACAACTATTTCTTCAACAAAAATAAAACAATAAAAATTGTACCATTCTATGTATTTTTGAACATATTTATTAAAATAAGATATTGACAACATAAAACATAATTATGTCCTGTCATTATAGTTCAATAAAAGGGACAAATAATAATTTTAATGTGACCCGAGTACATGCGCCGTTCTGCTTTCATATCACGAAAATAGGGGTGTAATGTGTGACTTTCAAATTGACACGATTCTGAGCATTCAGTTGTTAAACAACTTCTTTGCGGACTCGAAATATTTTTCATATGAGTAAAGATTTTTTTTGTTTAGATAGGTAGAACCAAAAGCGGAAAGCAGAGTACATGAAATTTTCTTTTTTTTAAACAATTGGACTCTCCAGCAATGACATTAAATCATTTACAAAATAGATGTAAATTTATCTTTAGAGTTATTTCAGACTTTTCGTAATTCCGTAAATGTCCATAATTCTGATGATGTTTGTCAAATAAACTTCATAACAAATTTATCAGTTTCCATTCGCTAAAAAATTAAAAGATGTTTAGAGTAGTGCAGAGTGCCACTGAGAACTGTACTGCGGGCCACATGTGGCATGCGTGCTATAAGTTGCCGACCCCTGTGTTAGCATATTTCTGGACTGCCTTCGTGCCGTTAATACTCTTCTTCAGCCAGTTAGGTCACTAAACTTTTCACTATTCAAACATGTTCTGGGATGTGGAAGGACACCAGATACGGGCACCCTAAAATATTGAAGATCTGAAGCAATAACAGATGAATGCCTGGCAGGATTTATCAAAGGGTGACATTAGGAAAATCTGATAATCTTCACCGAAGCGATATACAAGCAGGTATCATAGCCATGGGCGGTTCACCAACAGCTGATTTTAACATTTAAACTGTAATCTATGAGCCGTGGATGACCCCTATGGCTTTGAATTTTTTATTATCTGTGTATGAGAGCTGTACATATATTTAATTTAAATCAGCACCCTTTATGGTGCTTAGATTGTTTAGCAAAACAGTGCATAATAAAAAACAATAAATCAATGAAGTATTATGTAGTCATGAAAAAAAAATGAATACTCTTTGAAACACTTCAAAAATGTAAGGAAATATATAAAAATTAATCAAAAAAGTCTTAAAAATATAATAAAAACCCGTAAAAAGAATTACAAATATTGTAATAAATAAATATATGAATGTACTTTTTCATTAATTATTCCATTCTCTAAACATATTTAAGAAAACAACTTTCTCTTATAAATTAATACAAAAATACATTATCATGCGTTTATAAAGGAATGAAGAATCAAATGCAGAAAGAAAAGCTTTGTAGTCATGTATAAATGTTGAAGTTCCGAGGAATTTATCATTTGAAAATATTTAACTGTACAAAAACTCATTTGTAGACAATCATATTAGTGTTGTTGAAAAATTGTTATTTCAGTATATCAAATAGAAAATATTTTTCATGGTTTTTGGTTATTATGAAAATAATTTCATTTGCTTAGTACTATTAGATGCATAAAAATTTCTCATACATGCACAATTTATGCTTTAAATGTAATTGAATTCCATTGAAATCATTTTTTAGTTTTAGAAGAAATTAAAATTTCATAAATTGTAATATTGTGTGTTATGTGCAACTGTTTCATACGTTTACATTGCTTCTTAGACACACATTTTTAATTTACATTTCGAATTTAAAAAAAATCATCGTAAATTACTTAAATCGAAGTTTCTTTTGTAAATAAGATACAAAAATCTGATTACAAACTCATTTTAATTAACTTAATATGTTTAATTTTTTTAATTTTTTTATATATTATTCGAAGATGAAAATAGTTCTTTTCGATCCACATCCAACACTTTTTTTTTTCCTGTTCGGAAATCAACATTTATATTATGTAAATAAAGCGTTCTCTTTTTCCCCTTTCTACTACTTACTTATCAATTAAAATATCTTTTCTCCTCGTAATCAGAATCCGAAAATCAAATTAAATGCATGCATTTCAATTAACTAATTCGATATAAAAACTGGGAGAATAATGGTGCAGATTAAGTGAAAAAAAAACAGAAAAATACTTCTTAATCGATGAATAGAAGAATTTTTCTATCGTTTTCATCAGAACACACATATATATGTATGTATAAACTGGGAAACAGAACTTCGCGGAAAAAATATTCGAATAAAAAGTAAAAGGACTAAAAATAAAACAGTAACGTTATCTTTTTACAAAGTGTTAAAAAATCACTTTTCTTTCTTTTTACTTTTGCTGGCTCTTTGATTCAGTCTCTGTAATTAAACTGACGAAGTCTGTTTCTAGTAATTAAAGACAGTTATTCCCTTGATAATAAAAGCCGAGTTAACATTCTATCACATACCTCAAGCATCTTCAGAAAGAACAAAAAAAAAAAATGTATGCATTAAGGTAAGCATTGTAAGTATATCAAATGGTTTTTTTAGAGCTGAATTACTGTTTCCTGTCTTTTAAGAGAGAACAAAAATATAAAGTACAGGAAATTTGTTTTAATTTTTCCATGCGCTAGAAGCTCCTCTTTCTATTTTGTAGCTAATGTATATACTGGATCATTTTTCTATATTAAAATAAAGATTGAAACTTCGAGTAAATGTTATTATTTTCATAACCATTTGTAAAATGACAAAATAGAAGATTCTAGAAAGAAATTCATATCAATATATCCATTTGAGTACAATTGGATCAATAGCATCGAATTTAGCAACTGCTATATATTTGTATAAAAATAGACTTTGTAACGGGTATTACTCAGGTTCTTCTAATAATCCACTTGAGGAAAATATTCTTTAAATGTGATTTTTATTTCAAAACCACTTTCCATAGATATGACTTGATTTTATGCAGATGTAACTAATATTTAAGTGCCAGTTGTTCAGTAGAGCAGTTAATGGTTAAGAGTGAAATCCAAAAATGAGTAAAGATGAACATCGAATGGGTGATCGCGCGTCTGGAGATTAGCAGTCGACATAGAATCCACCAGGAATAGTGGAACCAATCAACCTTGGAACTAACCAAGCTATCGGGCATCAAGAAAGGTCACAACAAGGAGCTTCAACTCCAGATAAGTACATTTCTTTATTTAGTATATCTGGGAAGGGTTAAGATTTCCGATTGCTCCCAGAGTAAGGTAATAAAATTATATACTGCATAAAGTGCTAAGATAGAATAAAAGTAGCTAATTTTTTTTTGTTTGCTTCTTTAGCGAACCCTCTGACGCCCGCTCCCTTTGAGACCACGACAACTTCACAGAAGAAAAAATATGGTATGAAATTAGGCTTTTCAAGTTTTCTAGTTTCGGTGTACAAAACTACCAAAGTCACACAAGACAATATATACGAAACTGGAGCAAGCCTTAAAAATGCATTTTTAAGCGATTTACCATTTTTCTATGATGTAACAAAATTGTGTCAATATTTTTTTCTAAATGACCTGCTTTAAAACTTAGAGGTTTTTAAAAAACATTCGATGATTTACTTTTTTAAATCTTTTATGTTAAAAAAAATCAGACGTATTCTCTCAAAATTAATTCCACATATATTCTTCTCCTATGCTCAATGAAACCCTTTCTTCTCCAAACATTTCTTTGAGAAATCCAATCTACATAGAGGTGGTTCAAATTACGTCCACTAAGGTTGCTCTAAGGCAGTGGTCAGTAAACTTCCATAAGAGAAGAGCCAAATTGTAAGTGAAGCAAGATTCCTTAAGTGCCAAAGAGTCATTTACAAGCAAGTATAAATGGAGACCTCGGATGGAGGTTAGGATCTAGACCGTCACAATCCATTTTTTGTCTCAGAATTTTTAAACTAACTTTTCAGAATTGCACATTTTCAGTTTTGTATCATAAAAGATGTTTTTATTTCTAACGCTGTTTGCAAGATCACTCATTATCAAAATATAATTTTGAGAATGAGACTTTCTCCCTTCGTGAAAATATTATCGTACCAGTCATACAAATGTGCTTTATTCTTGAATATCATGTTTACACAAATAATAAAAGCTGACTTTAGTAGTTCTTGCATGTTAAAGTCATTTTAACACTTTTTTTAATAACTCTTACGAATGTCCCAATATGCTAAATGTGTCTTTGTCATTTCTGTCGGGGCTTGAGTGAATCTCTTGGCCTTCCATGAGTACTCGAACTCTTACATGGTGATAAATAAACGTTGCGGGGAATTGCTTTGAGAAGTACCTTCTCATGGTGTCAGTTTTACCAATGAACTGGACTTCTACAGTTTTGGAAATATTTCTAAAATTTTCACTGATTTTCAATAACATGTTAGTGAAAAAAATTAAATGACGAAGTAACTGCGTTCAGCTAGTTAAATGTTTGAAAGCAAATGAAAAGAAAGAAGATTGTTCACTGTATAGTTAATGAAGAAAAGATTTAAAGGGAAACAATTTTTTAGTTGACAGTTATTTTTTCTAAAGATATTTAGAACGAGAAGTCTGAGGAACAGCAACCATCTATTTTGAAAGCTGCATGCGCCCCTCACGAGCTACAGTTGACCACTTCCTACTCAGAGGTATTTTATGTAACACCAAGAAAAAGAGAAGGATGTGTAGGAAATCTTACATTATTTTTAAAAATGAGAACAGTAACCGCAAAAAGAACTTCGTTTGGATTGCTGTTTTCATTTTCTTTTAAGTTAACAGCAATATAAAAGAAAAAAGCAGCAAGAAAAAATAAGAACAGTCACAAAAAAGATCGACGTACATCAAGGATGTCAAATTCAAAGGCTAACTTGGGCTAAGTAAACAACGTTTAACTTAAGGGGAGCCGCAAAAAAAATATTCATGGAAAGGTAAGTTTATTTCGAATAATACATTGTAACAAACATATATAAAAGAGCAAGAACATTTAATCCTTACTTCCTGACACTTGATGTCTCTTCTTTTCTAATATCTTTCCTATTTCAAGGTAAACATTTTTATTTTATTATATGTTATTGTGTGCTGATATATTGGCGGGACCACAAAAATGTTCGTTGCAGACCACATGCGGCCAATGGGCTGCGAGTTTGACACTCTCGATGCACGTAATATCCATTGAAACCTTAAAAACAATAGCGAGAGATTTTATTGCAGATAGCAGGATTTTTACTTTAGATTTTACTTCTGTACAGCAGTTTTACATTGAAAACAATGTTCCATATACCCTTGTTTTGATATCCCATACACGTTCTGCTTTCAGAGGTGTGTTAATGCACACGGATTTTAGCACGTTAAAATTCGAGTCAAAGATCCATTTCATTCTGCTCCATAGCTATTCAGAGAGATTTCACAAACTTCTGATACTGTCTTCTTTTGAATAACATTCAAAAATTGAAGCACAAATGCACTTGTGAATTAGCAGATTTGATATATGTTACTAATTTCGTTAACTACTGTTCCTTGAATTTAAAAATAAGTTCAGAAAATTGTCGAGTTGAAATCAATTAGAATAGTGATTATTAGCTAAATTTGCAGCATCTTCACTGCCATATTTTAAAACTGTCTGCTATTTGCCTATCTGAGCCCTTCAAAAAAATCAGTGTAATAGTCATTTCGTTCCAAAATTTAAAAGATTTGACTTTTTCCTCATCGGAAATTTAATATTTATTTGCAATGTAACTGCAGAGCATATATATTTACTCCTCCGACGAGTGAATAAGCAAAAGAATAAAACGATTACTTAATCTTTAAAAGATTTATTGCTATTGCTATGTATAGATATACAAGAATCAACTAACTTTTGAGTCACTGGTGACTCGACAAGAATTCGTGACAATTAACTCAAGCTGCCACAGCTACAACCCGATTAGTATTGTAAATTTTTTTCTCTAATGGGGCTACGGATTGGTATTTCTACCTTTGCAGACCTAGTACAATCCTAGGAGCTGGTATCACTTTTTTAGTGCGGCACCCTACAGGTGATGCCAATTGCCACAAGTAAATTTGATGCAAATTTTCGTCCCTAGAGAGAGACACCTGAGCTCTGATAGTGCGAAATCTGAACGTTTGGTACTTAGAAATTTAATTTTGCCAAGAGCATTCAAGCCAAACAGACACTCAAGGAATTTTTTTGCATGCCTCATAATCGACATGGATGCTGTCGATTTTCTGCATCATGAAAATCCCCCGACTTTGGCCGGGGCCGAACCCGCAACCTTAGGTATAGAAGGCCAGCGACAAACCATCAACGATCAGCATTGTTATGCACTTGTCAATTAAAAGTGCTCCTAAAAATACCATGAAAGAGAAGTGAATGTTTTTTTAAAAAATTTTCCTTCATTAAGAAGCTTCACTATGTCTGCTCCTTCGAAGAATGCGGATTATACATGAAGATATATGCAGTGGATATATGCATGCATTTCTGTACATTTATATATGTGTGTATATAAGAGTATATAAATATTAAGGTACATAACAGTCAATCAGTTTCAATAAAAAAGCAGGGGAACTACACACACGCCATACACATAATCTCCAATTATTTTAAAAATTTTGGTTGCATAAAGCATTTTAAAACTTTATATTCTCCGAACAGAAACATAAAATTACATAGAAATCGCGCAATTTATTTTGTAAAATCATTTATTTTACTAAATGCAATAATATTTCTTTGTATAATTACTTAAATCATTTTCAATTATTATTATTATTATTATTTTAGCATTCTGTGAAATTTATGTAATAGTTGAATTGTGCAGAGGCATTTGTAAGATGCTTTTTATACTTTTCATGTCAAGCTCTATAATTGCGATGTTGTCTTCTATTTCATAAGCATATAACAATTAGTTATCTTATCATTTTGTTTAAAAACTGTAAGTAGGTAGTAATTTACAAAGCTTTTCTGAGATTATTGGTATTAAACGCTTTTGGATCTTTATTATGTAATATATATATATATATATATATATATATTATATTATATATATATATATTGTTTTTATAAACTAATTACAAACAAATTAAGGATAATTCAGAATCACACAGAAATTGAACTCTAAAATAAAAATTTCACCTGTAGAATTATCAAACACATCTTGAAGAAGAATATGCAGATTACAGGAAACCACCAGATGGCGCGGATAGTATGTCACAATGACGAGAGTGTAAGAGAGGGGTATATAAGGAATGGTGGCAAAGAACTAAAATTGTTCACAAGCGCTTTAAAAGCCTTTCAGTGCAATAACCGCATAGTTATGGCACAAAGGAAGCATTTGGATGATTTTTTACGTGGTAGAATTATCGGACGACTGTAATGTGGACGTACCCAGCTGGAAGAATCCGAGGAACTTGGAATCGCCCGGAGTGTCATCTCCAGGCTTTGGCAACGATTTCAAGATGATGGTAATGTGAGTAGATGTTACAGCACAGGTCGCCCCCGAGTTACAACGCCGAATGAGGACAGGTATTTGGCAGTTACTGCCAAAAGAAAAAGACGGAGCACAGCATCAGACCTATCTCGTCAGCTCTTTTCAGCTACCGGTCCGACAGTTTCAAGGCAGACCGTGTACAGACGCTTAGGGCACATTGGTCTATATGCTCGTAGGCCTGTCAGATGTGTTCCCCTTACCGCAACTCACTGTCGCCTGCGATTAACCTGGAGTAGAGAGCATGCATTGTGGACACCTCAACAGTGGTCTTGTGTGATGTTTTCCGACGAGTCCAGGTTTAGTTTGCAGTCTGATTCTCGCCAGACTTTCATATGGAGGGCGCAAGGTACCCGTTACCACCATGAGAACACCATTAAACGACATCGTTACGGTGGTGCAGGATGGCTCGTTTGGGGAGGAATTATTCTTGGTTCCAGAACTGACCTGCATGTTCAGAGTGTAACAATGACAGGCCACATCTATCGGGATATCATTCTGGAACAACATGTACGTTTGTTTTGGGACGCCATGGGTGCTGAATTTCTGTTTATGGATGACAACGCCCGTCCTCACCGTGCGAACATTGTAGACGAATGCCTTCAATCAGAGGATATCACCCGTATGGATTGGCCAGCATACTCACCGGACTTGAATCCAATAGAGCATGTGAGGGATATGCTTGGCCGACAAATTGCAGCCCGTCAACCCCCTCCCACCTGTCTACCGGAACTTCGGAGGGCATTGCTTGATGAGTGGTGTAATATTCCCCAAGATCAGATTGATAATTTGATACTCAGCACGCGTAGACGTTGTAAGGCATGTATTGCATCGTCCGGGAGACATACTCCGTATTAACCATCATTCTAACCATGTCATACTGTTTTTTGTAAATTGGTTCTTTTTTGAAATTTGCTCCAGGGAGTAAAAATCGCAATTTTTATTGATTATGTTAAACATATAGCATCTTTCTTGCTCTTTACCTTTTGTTTAATAAATAGACTTTACAAATAAGTCAAATTTGTTTTGCTTCTGTCTCTTTCTTTGCCTGAACTTCATTATCCTTAATTTATGGACATGAATGTATATAATGTTTTCATATTGCTGGTATATATATTTTAAATGCAACGTTTATATTCTTTATAGTTTGCAAGAAATTAATTTTAGAAAAAAAAGGATAAAAATGTAAGAATTCGTAATTGTTTTAAATTTTTTTCTTTTTCATATTATTTAATGTAAAATAATAAAAGCATGATTAAGTTTTTTAAGAAAATAAGGATTATTATTTTTCATATAAATATAAAATAATATCTAAATGAAAGAATTCTTCCCTCAGTCTAAAGTAATTTCTACTTTGTCTGCAACAAAAAAATTTTCTGCATTTAATTATTTAATTTTGTAATGAAACATTAGGTCGAAAAATTAGTTTGTTAGAGTAATGATTTTTAAGTACATAATTACACAAAATCTGTCTTATTATGTGGATTTGCTTTATACTTCCTTTTAAAAACTTGATCTTTTGAAATAATTGTTAATGGAATTATTAATTAGAAAACTTTTGCTGATATATATTTGTATTAATGATTTTCTTCGAGGGTTTTTTTTCCCTATATTTTTCTTTAACTGTGTGTTTTTGCCAAATTTTATTTGGAAACATGAAATATGCCAAAGGAAATAAATTCTTTTGTATAAGTATCGTGTGAAGAATTATTTAGTACTTGTAAATCCACAGTTCATTGAAAAATGTATCCTATTAATATTATCTGCTAAGAAAAAAATCAAGGTAAACAGTCAGTACGTTGTTTTTTGATCCATGTACAGTAGAGTAACGTTTACAAAATAATAATAATAATTAATTAGAACCAAATTTTTTTTTTAATTTTTACATTAATTTAATAGTAATTTATTAATTTTAAATACCAACAAAAATTCTACTTTATGTAAAATTCCATGAAATGAGTTGGATAAAGAGGAAAATTAGAATTTGCAAATATTCATAGTAAAATTAAGTAACATTAACAATAAAATTTACCAATATAAAAGTCATAGTTGCCTTTATATTTATTAAATTCCGCGCACTATGCAAACAAGCAATATACAAACCTTTATAATAAAGTATTTTTAAAACCATATAACTTACTTATATTTTTATGACGAGTAATTACTACTTCTAATTTATGTTATATTTCCAAATAGAGTCAAAACATAAACAGAAATATTTTTTTTTTTAAAATGGAAGTACATTCTTCTCATAGGAGTTCTTGGAAAAGCAACTTAACACTAAAATAAGTAAAGATGAAGTGATAAAAATTAGAAGCATCTTCTTAGAATAGAAGTTTTTCTTTCTTTTTGGGGGGGGGGGTGCCGGTGGACGCATTTGTCATTCTTCCAGCGTGCCCATAAAGGACTTGAATAAAATCTTACTTTAAAAAGCTTCTAAATTTTTTGAGACATATTCCTCCCAAGGGATGTTTTCCCAGAATAAAATTCCTGAAATACTGCTAGAAGGGAAAAAGGGGAAAAAAACTACTTTGCTCATTGAAAAATTCAGCCTGAATATAGGTGAAAATGGGATATAGATGTGACTGCAGATAAGAATTTTAGAATCTGTTTGGTCTTAGACGAAAATTTTGGCCAAGAAAACCACAGTGTTATTTAATTTTTCTTAAATAGCTAGTCATTCTCAGCTGTCTATATAATCATTATTATTTAAGGTTAATATGCTTTTTTAGAAATAAATGTTTTTTAACGAAGACATGAAATTGCAAAAAATATCTTACTTGTTATTCAAGAATTCATGGGACAATTAATATACGTATCATTTATATGTAAGTAAAATTGTAAGCAACCCCAATGCAAATGATAAACAGAAATTTTAAAATAATTATGATACATTAAACATGATGTTTGAAAATAGCATTAAGTGAGTGAGTGAGTAAATATTAACGTCGCACTGTTCAGCTTACGAGGGCTTTTGGCGAAGGACCGCGGAATTTTGAAACATGGTCAAGTGATGCGGATGACGTCTACCCCCTCTCCTAACTACCACACCAACTGGAGGACGTTTGAGCTCTCGACAGATTTAACGTGCATCGCGCCCCTACATGGTGGGTCTTCAGTGGTACTGGGCTCGAACTCATGACACTCTAGCCATGATCCAATACCTTGACCACTTGGATAACTCGCCCACAAATTCCTTTAAGACTATATTCTTTGAACATCATTACGTTAAATTAAAAGTCCAAAAATTAGAGCTTTTTCCAAAGAATTATCAAATGCTTTTGAATTTAGAGCTCGTTTTAAAAAGAATCAGATATCCTTTGGCAGGTGATATCACAAAATTATGATTTTAATTTGGTATGTTAGATTTAGTATCTTATTTTTTATAATTCTCTCATTACAGTATTTTCATTTTTTATGAAAATGAAATAAATATTATCAAGTTAAATACAAATTAAATTTTAAGCGTATAATTACATCCTGAATTTATCAAGTATCATATAGATGCTACTGATGAGCTAAAGTATTTCAGATATTGTACAAGTCTACGTGATTCAGTTTGTGTTTAGGGGAGAGGGGTAAGACACAAATATCACTCAAAATGAGTACTGTATACTTGCTTGTTTCTTTTTATGTGTAATTCGCTTAAACATATCTTAATTTACTTAGAGATTGTAAAATGATCTGAATCTTAATAATAAGCATTTTTAATGAATTAAGATGACCTGGAATTAAATATGAGTCTTACTATATTAAAATGGCAATAGGTCTTTAACTATTTATCTACAAAATTCAAAAACGCTTATAATTGAAAGTTTCAAAGTAAAATTGTGCTGTATCGAAAGTAAAAATACATTTAATAAAAAGTGTGGTATAATATTACAAACGAGAGTGTACAGACTGAGTGTATCATATAAGAGTGTGCAGACTGTAAGCTAAATACAAATAATGCAGGGGCAAACAATGGTTGAGGAAGTTTCGATGCTTGAATTGAGAAGTTATCCTGATGAAATAGAATAGAATCTTCACCAATATATGCCATAGAGATGGAAGAGCAGCATTTCCCATAATGTCCTCATACATCTTGAAGTTCGTGTTTCTTACTACAGGAAAGGAACTCGAGCGAAATCGTGAAAAACACCCCTCCCCATTAAACTTCACTATAGATACACTGCTACTATTTTATTTTACAGTAGACACAATACAGTCCCACGAATCTCTCGCCAGGTATCCGCCAAATTCAGAGAGCACCATTGGACTGCCAGTTTGTATATCGAGATTCATCTTTCCAAAGAATATTTTTTCTAAATATCATCGGCCCACTGTCGTTGAGCTTTGCACCATTGCAATCCACGCTTCATATTATGGGATTAGGATTGTGAGTGGTTGCCTAACCATGGAATCCCAAGTTTATCACTACGCCTGGGCGTGGGTGCTAGTGGTTAGAACATCGGACCGAGGGCCTGGGTTCGATGCCCGATGCACTAAATACCACAGTATAGACGGAGTACGTGCTCGTTAAATCAGTGGTCAAAAGTCTTGTGGGGTCGCAGTAAAAACCACGAGTGCAGGCGGCTGGAGAATATTTCCTCCTTCAGTTCCGTGCAAAATTGTGGAGTAGAGATAGTGGTGTCGCCATCTTCGTTAAAAGTCAACCTGTTGTTCTCACAGCAATGGCAACTTTCATTCCTTCCCTGCGGATGACACGACAAACATCACTAACGCCTGATTAACTTTAGAGCTCCTGAGTTATTCTAAACAATGAGAGTTTATGATTTTATTTTATTATACTTTTCAAAGTTCTGTGATGCGTTCGCTAACTCTTTGTTTCTTCGATTTCCTACTTTTGACTACCTTGACGTCTGAACTTCCCAATTACATAACTGATAATGGATTTTGACTTCTGTAGAATGAAGTGATTTCCCACTATAATGTCATGATCAAAGTCATTGAGCTTTTTTCATTTTCTTATTATCTCATAAACTCACAAATATGACCAAGGAAACCACACCAAATTCTATTTAGCTTTTGGTTGCGCATCAAATTAGTCATTTGATTGATTCACTGTTTAAAAGGATACTTTGTACAGATAGTGTATTATGTAATAATTTCAAAAAGGAAATTATTTCAGCATTATTTTTCTTCTTATTGAATCTTCATTCACAATATATAAAAAATGTCAAGGAAGTTTCAACAGAATATTTAATATCTCGTTCAGCTTTCGGAAAAGTTTTATAATGTATCAATGACTAATAGAATAAAGAAAAATATTCAGAAACCAACACCACAAAAACTGTACATTTAAAAACCTGTATATGTGTGAGTAATACATAAATAAAAATCTGTTCAAAAGTAAAAATACAAAATAATTTGCTTAATTGTATCTCTCCGCAAAGGAAAAATAAAAACAAAGAAAATAAAGATGAAAAAGAGAGCCTAGTGAAAGAAAAAACTCGACACTTCAACAAAGAGCCCGGATGTAAACTAACATTTTAATTCCATCATTAATTAGCTACTATTTCTGATTGAGTGAAAAAAACAAACTACAAACGAAGCAGGCTTTTTCTGAAGCGGTTTGCTTTATCTCTCAATATTTATTCCCCTCGAAATATATGATTCATAAAAACAATTTTTTTTTAAATTGCTCATTTCTTTTCAAGAAAATAAATATATGTATAATAAGAATAAATTCAAGCGGAATAAATGTCGATTGATATCTCTCACGAAAAAATAAAGCATAAGAGGATACATTCAAAGGTGGAGGAAAAAGTGAAAATTGCAGCATGTTTCCGCATTTCTGATTCAGAAACAAATACAGCTTGAATATGCAATGATAAAAGAAAGAAAATAATAAATTTGAATTGAGTTACATATACCTGATCCATTTTATTTAAAAAAATTGTTTTTTCCCTCCTAGCTACAACGGAAGGAAGTGAGTTTAGTTATTTATTTGTAACCAACTTTTAAGACTGGATTCTTGTGCACTGTTTTTCTGGAGCATTAGAAACTACATTTGTTTTTATTCATTTAAAAATTTACCCCTCTCCTATTAGAGCTAGCATAGTCTACGAAAACTATCATAGTTGAGAAAGTTTTCAAAACTGAAAGAAATGTATACAAAAGCTAAAATGAAGTAAAAGCTTTATTTTAATTTGCCTAAAGGAAGTTAAAGATTTCGTTTCAAGTGATTTTCTTTCAAATAAACATATTTGGAGCTCTCAAAGAGTCAGGTTAAATAATTTCGAACATGCATGCGGGTTCTTGCGTTTTCTTTATATTTACTGAATGAAACAAAGCCGAATGCATTTGTAAATGGACTTGGGTTTTGGAAATATCAGAATGACGCCGTAAAAGGGAATAAAGTGAACCTACAAGAAATCTTTAATACCGAACTTAAGGAATCAAAATATTTAGTGTTTTAATAATGTTACTCGGTTAAAAAAAATGTAAAACAATATCACTATTATACAGAAATAAAAAGCTCAGAAAGTTTCTTATTCGGTGCCTCATTTTGAATTTTTTGAAATTTGTTTTTTTGAAAAAAATGTTGTTTGTGAATCCAAAGTAGTTAAGAGGATATAGTATTTATTCATTCTATCTTAATGTTTGAAAAAATTCTTGTACTTCTTTTATTTTTAGTTGTACGGCAAAACTTCTTTTCATTGGCGAAGTATAGAGTATATTGAAGAAATTTGCCAGTAAATTCACCTTTTATGATAATTTGTATAGTACTGTCAATAAGTTTTGGGGAATATTATATGAGCGTAAAGTAATTTCTAAACCGTTATTAGCTTGTAAATTTTAAATTTTCATGTAGTGTTAATTTAATCCAGTTATTATTTCTGGATATACTTTCCCATGAGCTTTTCACTTTTATTTGTGTTATTTAGGTCATTTTAAAAATGTTTTAATTTGTTGACTTTTAAATCTATAGATATAAAGGAGAAAAGAGACCCTTTCTCTTGTACTCATAACAATACAGCCAGAACTATACTACCTACTGACTTAAAATTTTGGAGGCTCATCCCTGTCGTAAAAAGGAGATACACTGAGAATGGGGTATGCCGAAAAGGGCCTTCAAGAAGTTTTTAAAGATAAAATTTTCTTTTAAATCATTAGACATACAGAATTGGAATTGAAAAAGCCTGTTTCTTTTGTTAAATGGTGATTAGCTAAAATTGGATTTTGCTTAAGTCGACTTTAGAGGAATAAATGAGGTATAATGATAATTATGTATCCGTTTTAGAAATTCAATTCATTATGTTTAAAAGAGACGAAATCTATAGGAATGTTTTTTAATAGATTAAAAGTTTAAATGTAGGACATAGATAAAAAAATAACTTAAAAACAGTATATAGCCATACAATGTAAGAAAATTTCCCGAGAAGCTTTAGAGCAGTGGTCTTACAATAAGAAAATAAATAAAAATCTTATAAATATGTATGAAAATTATTATTTTCATGAAATTCGTTCTCCATGAAGTTTGTATAGTTACAAGTATATAAAGCTCATCTTATTCATTAAAACAGAAAACTTTATTTATATGCATAATAACTATATTTTCAACACTCTTTAGACTTTTATAATAATATAATAAAAGAATATTAAAAAATTTTATCTTTATATATAAGCTTCCTACTAGATTGTGAATATTATATTGTTTACTATCTTGAGCTCCACGAGATAATTGTAAACTCATTAATTAACACAGTGTCTTGCATAACTAAATAGATTTCTAATGGAAAATGCACCACTTTTCAACTGTGGACAAAATAGCTAAAATGAAGGAGAGGAAACAGTTTATCCAAAGATTCGATGTTGAAATCTAAAATTAAGCAAGAACAGTTCCTAAATTTTTTGTTGTTGCAAATTCTCTCATGAGAAATGCGCAGTATTTCTCATACAGCTATAAACATTTAAATGTCATCCAGAGCATTGTGTTTACGTGAAATATATTGTCAACGAGAGTGGCTACGAAAACAAAGTATAAAATCAAATCAAACGCAAAACATGATATGCAACTGCAGATAATTTGAATACATAGACTTCGACAGTTTGTATTAAAAAAGCCAACACCTTAAACTTACTAAAACCTCCTACTTACTAAATATAATGCACAGGTATAGGTGATACTTGGATCCCAAATTAATATTATTAATGAATAAATTATATTAAAAATACATATTAGAATTTTTTAATAAAAATATCATAATTTTTTAATTGCCTGCTCATAAAGTACCTATAACATGTTGTGATTTACTTTAAATATTATTTTGAGAGATATATTCTTCTAAGTATGTGCGTGGAATAGGGTTCTACGAAAACACTTTCTAGTTCTAGGGTTCTACGAAAACTCCTTCAAATTCTAGGAGCTCCGTGAGTTGAAAAAGTTTGAAGACCAGTTCTCTAGAGAAATGTTTTGTTGTTGCCTTGTTTCCAGAGCCTGACACAGGTTGGACTTCTAGACGTACGCCTGCCGTTGTCCGTAGCTTTGAGCACCATACAGGTGACAATACGATTTAATTCGGTTCCAACCCAAATTTAGAGGATAATATAATAAATATCCGGGATTCAAACCTTTTCCTGGATTCAAACCCGGGCCCTACGGCACGGCAATCAGCGTCGCTAAACTCTACACTGGATGGGCGACTGTAACGTTTAGTAATCCTATATGTGTATTAAATGACAATACTTGGAATGGAAACACTTTTGAGGCCTGTTAATAAAAAAGAAACTATCTCGAAGTAAAATAGTGTTAAAAAATTGCTATTTGTTTTCAATGCAATTTCTTTTTTTTTTTACAAATTATTTAGTAAAAAATCATTTTATTCAACGAAATATATTATATAAGGATATATTTTATTAAGGATATGCGCTATTTTTAATGGGTCATTTATACAATATCCTGCTATATTACAGTACTTAAAACAATTAATGATCCAATAAATTTAAATGTAGATGAAATACTTAATTTATACATTGTGTAAGGGTATTGATAGTTCAGTATCATTTAAATTGCCGTATCCTTCAGATTCCTTAATAATTATTTTTATTTCTGTTGAATGCGGAATGAAAAAGAAACATAAAAAAATTATGTAGACACTTTTTATACTTGTAATGCCATTTTCTTACTATTTTACGTATGTTATCCGCAAATGAAACTGAATGTTATTTCTTTTTTCCTGCTTAAATTTTGTTACATCTACTTCACTACAATTAAAGTGGTAAAATATAACGATTAAAAGAATTGGAATGATTGTTCATTGTGTGTTTTCTCTAATTTTTACTGCATTATCTAAAATAAGTTTTTAAATTCATTGATTCTTACAAATGTGTTATGGAAATACGAAATCACATTCACATATAGGTTTAATTTAATCTGTGGTTTTTATATAGGTTTATTAATTCATTTCATTAAAAATAAATTTTCTGCATATATCCTTATTTGTTTGCTCCTTATGGAAATATTTGAACGATGATTAATATTATTTTTTATTTATTAAAAACTTTTTTTTTTGCTGCTGCAAACATTATTTACTTATATGATAAATTTATTAAATTAGTTGTGAACATGTTAATTTCGTGTATTGTTTACTTGTTGCATCTTTATGTTGATTTCTGAAAAAGAAAGGAAACACATTGAAGCTTCGTGTAACTAAATCTACAAACATGATTTACTAATTTCCTAAGCAGCTGAAAGAAGGAAATGTCAATTTCTTATAAATATTATACTTATTTATACAGAAAAATTTCAAACTCAAAAAATAAGCTCTGTAAAAGAAAGGTTTTTCATTGAGAAGACAAAAACAAAAATCTTCGTAAGGATTTTTTTACGAAAGATGGCATGTGTGTTTACCGAATAAACATGTATTACATTTCTTTTCCTTTACATCTCATTCTAAAAATATACACCAAAAATATTCCCCTGGAATAACAACGACAGAGTATAAAAGCTGCAATACAAAGTATAAACCAACACTTCAAATAAATATTAATCGTGATATGCTTGTTTTTTACTCAAAAACACAATGTTTTTGTTTTCATGCATCTGCATGAAACATTCAAAGAAAAATGAAACAATAAAGCTGAATTGTTTTTCCTTTCTTGTTATAAGAACCAAGCAAAAATGTGTTTTACAAAAATTGTATATATTTTATTTTTCTGGATATATATTTTATTAATTTTAAAAATTCAATTAAAAAAATATATTTTTTTTTAAATATTTTAATTAATAATTCCTGTTCACACATTTTATTTGATTTTGTCACCATAAAATTAGATTTTTTTTAAAGTTCAGACCTTTATTGAATATGTGTATTAGTTTTATGAGATTTATATTTAAAATCATTTGGTATATACAATCGAAAAAATGAGTTAAATAAAACTAACTAAAAAACTGTGCATTAAATTAAAACAAGAGATGAAAGACAGCACCTGAAATTTAGGCTCGTGCATTTCCATTATTGAGATTCATTCGAACTGAAAATCTGTAGAACAGTTTATTTCTTATAATAGCTGTACAATTATCTCGTTCATTTTTATTTCAAGTATTACAAAACTGTTTTACGGACTTCTTTGGCGTATAATAGGAGTTAAGTCATTAGTCTATTCAGAATGTACAAACACAAAACAAAATAGTTCTCCCTTAATAACTCATAATTCTCTCCTCAATTACAAAACATTTAACACACTGTACATTTCTCAGATGAGGACAAAGGAAAAAAGTGAGTGGGATAACTTATCGATTTCAATAACATAATTAACTTCTAAAACATAGTTTTCCGTTTAAGTAATAAATTACTGCTGAATTTTGTAATTGTTTTTCAAATAAGTAAATAATTATGAATATTAATTTCAGAGATAATAGATAAAATAATGTTGGATTGTCATATGCGAGATTATTTCATTCAACTAATTCCGTTCATTTTCTTTGTTTTTTAACTTCACATGACCTGTGTGTGTGTATGGATCCATAATTATAATTTTTTAACAAATGAATGACCCTCAAAAATTTTATGACTTCCATTCATAACATTTATCTTAAAATTTTTTTTGAAATATTAGAAAAATTCGTATATAAAAATTACTTAAATATTATAATTCCCTTTTTGAAATTGCGTATTCAGCACTTCATATACATTAATAACGTCCCTTTTTTAAATTTCAAAAAAGTTATAAAATTTTTGGTACAAAAAATTTCAAAAAGTAACGAGTGAAATGTTTGAGACTTTTATTTAATGATCGGGCAAGGAGAACACAATCTTTAGACCTTATAAGTAAAAAACTTTCATGTAAATTTTTTTCGAAGCCTTATATATAGGCTATTTTTTTAGATATCCATAGGATTTTAAGATTCAAATGGCTGAAGAAAACAGAGTCTTTAACGGGAAAATTATTTTTAAATGTTTATTTATTTGCGGTAAGAGATACAATTCTTAAGATACAATTCTTAAGCAAACCATTATTTCACCAAATAATACCTATTCTAATTTTATCTAGTTACAATGAATATAATAAGTTATAGTTTAAATAAATTATAGTTTGAAAAAAACTAAAAAACACGCTTTTATACTGAATCGAACTAAAAAGTTAAAAAATAATTCTTAATAAAGAATAAAATTATTTACGAGAAAATGAATGTCATTGTAGTAAAAGCGTGGGGGGCTTTGTACTACATTTTTACACTAATTCAGATTTTCGGAATAGAAGTTAGAAATTATAACAATTGATACATTTATAGAGAACACCCCACGCTTTTACCCCAATGACATTCATTTTCTCATAAATCATTTTATTCTTTATTAAGAATTATTTTTTAACTTTTTAGTTCGATTCAGTATAAAAGCGTGTTTTTTAGTTTTTTTCAAACTATAATTTATTTTTCATTTTTTAGTTCAAACTGCAATAAAAGCGTGTTTTTTAAATTATCATTTATTCATTGTTGAATTTATCCTTGAGTTTGATATTTGAAGCCGGAATTACGTGGCTGTGGAATTAGTCTTGCTCTTTAATGGAAAAATTATTAACGGGTCTAAAGTGTATTTATTCTCTCCGTTTCGAGGCCTCAGATGAGTCCCGTATCGTTATATTAGATTCCGTCTCTTCTGAACAGGTGCAACAAATAAAAGTGTGTTAAGAAGGAAAAATTCCAATCAAAAAAAATTTTAATGTACCATGTTTTTAAAACAGATTAAAAATTATAAAATTCCTCCTTTTCGTTTTTGTTTTCTTTTTTAACATTTTCATGCATTGTTATCCACTTCTCATCTATGGTCCAAATTTCAAGTCTCTAGCTCCTCGGAAAGTCACACAGTTTAAAATCAATTTCAAAATTCCACCCGGACAGACATTAAAGAAAACGAGTTAATAAAAGAATAATATTAAGTGTCAATCGTGTTATCCCCTTTTAAACGTATTGTTTTAATGTTAATTCGTATCATCACTTGTAAACGTATTGCTTTATAAAAAAAAAAAAAATATTTAGTATTTGGAACGTAAATTATTTTTTTTTAACATTCACGAGGCTTTTTTTTTCTTTTCATTTTCATAAAAATGTTTATACTATGGTAAAAAAATTGCTAACACCCACCCACCCTCCCCTTTCTCAGATACAGAACACTTTTTTTTTGTTCGTTTTATTTCTTTTAACCGCAAGTGTATTTTATACTTGCATATATAATTAGCGTTAAATTCAAAACACTTTAGGGTTACACCTTATTCCTTTAGTCGCAAAATCTGGAAATGATGTAGGAAATTGTCGCCATGTCTGAAATGGTATATGGAACTAGTCGCCAAATTTAAAATGATATATGCATAAGTCGCCAAATCTGGACGTGATATATGGATTTGTCGCCAATCTGATTATCCTTATTCCTGACGATCCTGAAAAGGACAATGGAACAAAATTATGAATTATTGTATTGTTATCGGTCCTTGACAAGTGTGTGAAATTTCGAATGAATCCGATATTTTTAGTGGGTAAAAATGAGTTCTAAGATTCCGTTACATGCAAGTGAAACTTATAAAAGCGTGTTAAAAACAAAAAAAACACTTTTTATAGTTAATCGAAATAAGCTGTAACTTAATTTTTAGTCGCCAAATCTGGAATTAGTCACAAAATTTGGAAATGAGATCTGGAATTAGTCACCAATTTGGAAATGAGATCTGATATTAATCGCTAGGTGCGGGATGGGATCTGAAAGGGGGAAATCGTTCATGTCTGATGCTCCTGATCAGTACAATGAAACAAATTATTAAATTATTGTATTGCCATCGATCCTGGACAAGTGGCAAAATTTCGAATTAATATGACCTTTCAAAGTGGGTAAAAAGTGAATTTAAAGATTCCGTTACATCAAGTAAAAAGGGTGTTAAAGGCTAGTATTCAAAGAAACCCTTTTTTTTTTCTCACTGTATGTTTCGTGTTGTTATTAAATCCTCTTGAAAAGTTTAGATATGAGTCATTGAGAACTGATGCTGGACATGAATTCCTTTATCCCTTAATAATTCCAGCCTCCTAACGGTTAAATGAGAGTTATATGTTTCCGGCTAGTTGTGTCGGTATAAATGAGTCACCAAGCAGGGTTTGGTTATCATCCATGACAGTTTCAAATGTGTTGTTTTTTGTTGTTGTTTTTTTTTTGGAAAATTAGGATTTTATTATGCTAAGTATTCTGTTTTATCTGGAAAGAGGTAACTAAGATTTAGTCCTGTACTTCTCAAGCTTTCAATATTTGGGCCCAATTTTCATCGCCCCACCCCCTCCATACAATATCATTGAATGTAGTCTATCTCCTCCATTCATACATCCTTTGAATTCAATAATAATGTAGTTTGACGCTAAAGCTACAATACGACCTTAATTATAAACCGTACAAATTACCAAGATAAGTATCAAATTTTGCATTGGTTACTTTTAAGTAAAACAGATCTTTTAAGTAATAGGATAAGAGTAATATGTTACTTTTACTTTCTAATGCTTGCATTTATGCCTAACGCTTTAAACACTGATTATTATAAATTGTTGCTATATTATAAAATATTGTAATAGGTGCATCCAAATTTAATTTAACAAGGAGTTAGGTATAAAGTTTAAAATGCCTAAGCTTTGTAGTTTGAATAAAATTTTCCTACATATTGTGCAATAAAAGGTTTATAGTAGTTTAAAATTTATCAATCATAATAGTCTCATTCACCCGCAAAACTCGGGTTGTGACAGATTTTTAAACATTTTAAAGAAATGCTTGATTAATTTGTTTTTGCATTGATAGGTGAGGGCAGATTCATCTAGCTGAGTTTTACAATTTAATGCTAGGGACACTGATTGTGTTGTTGGTGATCACGAATTCTGTCATTTCAACTCGTATTCAACACCAGTTAAATGATTCTAATTATGTTTCCTCACCATATTTCTTTTGTCCTGACTTATAACAAAACTATACAATTATTGATAACGGAAATCTTTTTATGAATGTAATGAACAGCAAATATTGTTCGTCTTTGTGATTTTTTTTATAAACAAGTAATAGTAAAAAAAAGTCATCTCTACTGAGGTCAACAAAGAAAAGTTGTATTTTAGTTACTTTTTTTAAATAGTTATAATTAATATATATAAATATGTATATACATATGACAGAATCCCAATATTATGTGACAAAATAGAAAATGATTTCCTTTGAAATTTTCCATTCTATATGGTGCTGCACTAATTTTTTTTTGTTTGTTACTATTTATTCATTAATTAAATTTAATTATTCTAATAAAATAGTATAGTAAAAAAGAAATCACATTCTCAGATATTAGGCCCTCCCAAGTTGGATTCGAACCCTCACCTTTCGGATTAAAAGTCCACACGCTATGTATTGCGCTACAGGGACAAAACTAATGGTTTTCCTTTCTGTATATGCGTTGGACTATTATTTTTGTTTGTTACTACTTATACATTTTTTAATTTAATTAATGGATTAATATTTGTAAAAAACTGTGTTAATATAAAGTGCATCCACTACACCACTAAAACTTTTGAACTTGAATGAATGAATAGAAAGTATTTTATTAACGATTGAAAATTTGGACAGTATATATATATATATATATATATATATATATATAGGAGAGAGTGAAATAATAGTAGGAATAGAAAAACATATGTTGGTCTCTTAAGAACCCAAACTAAAATCAAACTTATTTTGATTTTTCCAGCTCTCCCCAATGATACAAAAAATTGGCAAAACCACTGGTATTGCCATAAATCAGCGATTATAACTTTTGTATAATCTTTTTAAAGGTACTGTAGATACGTCTGATGATCTGAAAGCCACCTTTTCCGTGTTTAGAACAAGTAGCCGATTGCCTTTGACAACTGTCAAATAATTGTTTGGAGAATAAATTGTCAAATTATATTCAAATTGAACATTGGAATTACTAAACAACTAACACTGTTTAACAAAAGACTCTAGTCCAGGGGTGTCAAACTCGTGGCCCACAACGTACATTTTTTCGGCCAAACCAGTTTATCGGGACATAATACAAGTAAATTAATAAAATATCAAAATTTCTCCCGAAATTGGAAAAATAGTAGCAGAGAAGTGGTGTCAAGTGTCAGGAAGTAAAATTTTATTTTTCTTGTTTTTTTATTTATGTTCATT
>BMAO01023756.1:0-71847 GCA_019973975.1 Trichonephila clavata
TAATTATATTTTGTACATATTTTACTCATGTGTGTAAAATATTTTTCATATTTAAAAATATTGTTTTAAGGTAACAGAACACCTTCGAAGAAATTTTTGAATTAACCTGAATTTTGCCTGTTAATGCATATTTTATGACCTTATGGGTCTTTAAAATCAGAAAAACACCCAAGTAAAGTCTTATTAGTGCACATTTTTTCTGTGAAAGGGGTATTTTATGAAAAAAATAAGCAAAAATAAGACTACGCAAAACATGATAACTGAAAATAAAATAAATATATTGACATTTTGTAAATTGAATAATATAGCATACAACCTTATCTAGGGAATAGACACTTATTTTGGTAATATAACCATTACGTGAAAAGCTATTGTGTTTCGAGCTTCTTAACGTTGAAATTTTCTTTAAAAGCTATTGTAATTTTCACTTTATTGCTGTATAAAAAAATTTCTACTCAACATAAAATCTTAAGAGAGGTCTATTCCCTGTATTAGTATTTAAAAAACATATATATAAAATTTTTATTTCATTCAAGCATAACTTTTTGAGATATTGTGTTTTGCGGTAAGAAAAAATGTAAAAAAACTCATTTTGAGAAAACGACAAAAATAACATTAAACTAATCTGATTACAAGAAAAACACTTACTTTCTTATTAAAATGCACCAGATTTATAATTCTCTCCATCTTTAACTTCTAAAACAATATTTTTTTTCTTTTAAGGGCTCTTAAAATTTCCCTATGTTTCTTTGTTTTGGGGTCTGCGTTATGAATCGATTCACGGATTCTGGATTTATCTAAATGTTTATATCCCCGTAAGGTAAACACCCCAGGATTTTCAATATTCATCTTATTAAAAACTTTGAGGCACCCATTTAATCCCTCATTGAAAAGTATAACAGCATCATACGACCCAAATTTAATTGTTTTGAGCGAAACAAATACTTCTTTCGGAACTTTTGCCAGACTATTCCGTTAAAACACTCATTTGCATTTTGCGTGCGTCCATGTAAGCACTTACTTAATATCTGTTTGTCGCATAGTTCTAAATATACTGGTTTAATTTTATTTAAAACATCATTTGATAAACCAGCATATTTTGTGGTACATTTTGTTCCATTTGCCACCCCCCGCTGAAAATAACACCAGCTGTCTTTCCCTATTGGGCACTGACCATGCATCGGTTTCTTATTACTTGATGCACAGTGATATAACGCAGCAATTACATTTTGCTGCATGGCATTTAAGTTACCGACATTACTGCGTACAGCAATTCCGTAGTAATTTTGAAGTCGGTCGATAAAATTATCAGTTAATTTGCCTTTACGAGACAGTCCTTTAGTTTTTGTTTTTAGCTTTCTTAGACGCGAGCCCACTCTCTTTTGTACATGGCCAATGCCTTCAAACTTTGTCACACTGTTCATTCTATAAGTGTCTTTCACACTCATGAAAGCTTTTGAGTCACCATCTCCATAATATTGCGTGTATTGAAGTCTGCGGTTTTTTTCTGAACGAAGAAATATTTGTGAAGCCCCCACAATTTCCATTTTTGACGAAGATCCCGTGAAGTTACACTGACATATGTGGTCGGCTTTTGACGACTCATATTCAGAGTTTCTTGGCATAGTCTGAAGTCTCTTACATGTAGGACAGTAGGACGACATAACTTCTACGTCTAACACCTTACCAGTATCAACTGATATTGCAGCAACACAACCATTCATAGACGTATAGCCTCTACGCTGCCATGTGCCATCCACAGATATGCCCCATTTTACAAAATCAGATGAAAAATTTTCTTTTATATCCACAATTTCAGTAGCAGCTTTTTTCATGGATTCCTCAGCTACTTCCTGAACCACTTTTAAAAGCTTTGCTTCCTGATTTTTGAAAGCAGTTTTGTCTCTCAGTCGAGGCAAATTTAATGTTGAGCGTAATTTAAATGCACCAGCAAAACCCTTGCCTATCTGCCGCATACCATATACTAGCCTGGTATTTATGACTGGTGCATTTACAACTTTTTTTGATGAAGCAAATGCAAAGAAAAAGTCACAGCATTTACATTTTAGTGTAAAATGAGAGCATAATCCATACATGGAATCCTCAAAAAGCTCTACTTTTTCAGCAAAACATTTTAGGCAACAAAGTTGAGAAAATGCATCCACAATAAGCTCAAGATCAATGAATCTGTTACCAAACAGAGCACCAGGCATTTCTTCTGCAGTTGACATACTCTCATTTCCCAATTTTGAAGAACTAGCAGTGCATTCAGGAACAGGTGTTGAATTGCTGTTATTTTCGGAAATTTTTGTGTATTTATTTCCAAAAAATTGTCTCTTACGCTTTCTAGCAATACTTTTAAACATTTTCAAGCAAAAATAAAACAGAATAGAATTATTTTTAACTTTCTACGCTGTCGATTCTTTCAGTATGAAAATCAAACATATATGTAAACAAAGTCACTAAACAACAAATTTGATGCCAGATTTCCTACATAAAAAAGGAAAAATGTATTTCCAAATACATTTATATTTATTCTCAAATATTCTTTTTTAATTTCTGACAAAATATTTGTATATGAATTTCATATTTCATGTCATATACCATGAAAGAGAAACGTAAACAAACAATTTGGGCCACTTCCGGTTAGCAGAAAGGCATTTCCGGTAAGAGAAATTCATGATCAAGTAATATTAAAAAAGCTGTAACTTGGCTTCTAATTAAGCTAGAAACAAAATTTTTACAGATTTAGAAGGATAAAAGATTGAATTTTAATATTTGATCAAAAACGAAAAATCGATATTTTGACCGAAAAATTGAGTTTTAAAGGTGTTCTGTCACCTTAAGAAGTGTTATGTTAATGAAAAAATGCATTAATACCTACATTTTTATATTAACTAGAACACATAAAACTATCATAACAAACACAACATCAGCATGAAATGAAAATATCATCAGAAATATAAAATGCAAAGAAAAAACAGAGATGTTTATTATTCAATTATATGTTAACCTTATGAATTTAACATAATTGGAAATTTGATTTTGAATGAAAAGTTTTTAATCTTGTAGAATGAACTATATGTGTTAATTTTCTTGTATCAATATATAGGAAAAGTAACAGATCCCATAACAGATCATTTGGTTTATCTATCTCACAAGTAACATTTGAAAGTTTGTTTACAATTTTACTGGGATCATTGTTTTTTTTTAACAAAAATAGCTTTATTCGAGAAAAAAGACAGAAAAATAGAAAATTTTCAGAATTACGAAACTCTATAACTATATTTTAAAGCAATCTTAACGAATGCCATTTTTGTTTACAAGTAAAAAGAGCCAGGATTGAAGTAGCGTATGGCTTCGGAAATTCGTCTTAATGCGCATGAGCAACTTTCAAACTCTTGGAATTTCAAGGTAAACCCTCTGCAAAAAAAAAAAAAATAATAATAATAAATAAAATAAAAATAAAAAACGTAGTTTGTTCGAAATTTTTTTTAAAGTTTTCATTTTTTGAGGGCTTAATATTTACATTAAAGTTTTGAAAATTCACCCAGAAATTGTGCAAACAACAGTAATTTTTAAATAAAAAATGTACCAAAAATACTGTTTTAATCGATTCTCGTAAAAAGTGTTTTAGACAAAAAACACAAAAACTTTTTTAAAATCCTTAATTTTTAAACATTTTTTTTTTCAATATTCACATTGATTACGGATAATAAATGTTTACACACGGAAAAAAAACTTCGTGTGATTATCTTAATAAATGACGAAGTTATTAAATGTTTAATTAAAATTTTGAGTATTTTTTGGAAAATGGGGGGGGGGGAAGTTTTCGGCATTTTATTTTTTAAATAATTGGTTCTGAATGAGAAAGGCATAAACTTATTTAGGGTAGAATATCGTTTTAATAACACGAAATTAAATTCATACGCAATGATTTAGAAATCCTCTTCGTAAAAACGCATCAATTTCGACTAATTTTATAAAAAATCATAAAAATAGAATATATTATTATTTTGTAAGAACAATTATGTCGTATCGTGGCAAGAAGAAAATGATCTTTGCGATTCTATTATTATTTTTTGTCTGATTTTAAAAATAAAAATTTGATGGCTGTTTTAAAATCATAGAAAAAGTCGGAACTTCGCTCCACCGAAAAGGAAAATAATCCCTACCTTGCGTCATTGGGTAACGCGTAACGAGAAATGCGTAACGAAATTTTTTCCCCTACCGTGTGATAAGAAGTTAACTTCAAAAAATATAGTATCTAAATTCTGTTTGACGAGTTTAAAGGCATTTAAACGTTTATTTCCGGTTACCTAAATATCCATTTCCGGTTTTTTACGCTTTACTAATTATTTAATACATTGGCTTCTAAGAGACCTAGGAACAAAATAAGAACAGTTTTATGAAGTTAAATAAATACTTTATTCTAAGAAATCAAAAACTAATCCCCCCCCCCCAAATTAACCATTTTAATGTATTTGTATACCTTAACAAATTTTAAACATTGCATTTATAACTGTGATTTTTGTAGAATTTATATAATTTATTTTAAATGGTGCTCATTAAGTATTAATAAATTTTGTATTGATCCCTAAAAAAGCATGCATAATGTTTTAGTATGCTATGTTTAAAAAGTACTCTGAAAGTGTTTACGATACCTTAAATTGAAAGTTAAAAATTTTTACAAATAGGGGAAATTTTTTTAAAATTAGGCTTTTAAAAATATTCTATAAATCTAAAAGCTAAAGCTAAGCGTCATCACTGGCATAAAAGGTGAAACGTTTATGTGTAAAAATTGTGTAAACGTTTCATTAATATCCGATACTTCAGAAGTTTCAAAAAAAAATAATGAGAAGTAATAAGAAGTTGATGACCAGGCCATATATTGCTGACGAGCTAAAATTCCTCGTTCCGGAAACGATCGAATAAAAATATTCAGCGAATGACTGGCTCCATATCTACACTGACGGTTCATACCTGTCAAAAACAAACGGAACCCCGGCCCGGAATGGTTCTGCCGGAAGGACTTATTGGCTGAGAGAAAAAACGCCACCAACTACGATGGTGAGGTCTCGGCTGTCTGTGAAGCTTCAACACAATTATTAGCTGCTGGCCTAGCTCCTGCAAAAGTTGTCTTCTTCTTCGACTTCAAAGTACAATGTCGACCTTATTCAGTAATACACAAACTGAATGCCTTAATACAATTGAGTGCCGAACTGAAATTGTGGAGCTCATTTCATGTGGCCTTGCATTGGGTCATGTTGGGATGATCGGCGATAAGAGAGCCCACCAAAAAGTCAAGAGGGCAGCCGAGTCGTCTCAACCGGAAGTCCCCTTGACTCTCAGAAGAGCATTATATCCACATGCAATTGACAAATATACTGTCGTGACCCAAAAACCCCCAAGAGCCTTGGAAAGCTATGGAAAACTCTGGCAAGTGAGGGTTCAATTCCGAGGCACGTGGAGAGAGACGAGGCTGTTTCCCGCTTTCGTCTAACCACCGGACATGACTTTTGGGGGAGTATACTGGCTCCCTGGCTTGGCCTAGCTGCTGACGAGGCCTTCTCGCTCTGAGGTCATGCCATAATGGATGGCGGCCACCTTCTCCAATGCACTGGACTCGATGAATATCCGACTGACGACGACGCCAGTCGGTACTGAGAAGCTCAGTGTCAAATGGTCAAGAATCCAAGCACGGGTGTTGGATAAATAAATAAATTAGAATGATTTCCCCCTACAGAAAGCCAACTTTACAGGTAAATTACTCATTCATTTAAATAGATTTTTTTTTCATTGAATTTAGGAATTTGGTATGCGAAGCTGGTATTACATTTAAAAACATTTGTATGTTTGAAAATAAGCATTAAAAAATTGACATTTTTTGATCCATAATCCAGAAATAAAATGAGCCTGGAAGGGGTTAAGGTCTTTGTTCACTATGCGACAATTTGTTTTTTGAGAGAGAGAGAGAAATAAGCTCTTCTCTTTAACAAGAAGAATCGTTTTTCGATAAGTATTTCTACAAATTCTGTCTCTGATTGCTTTGACGAGAGCTGGTGTGCTCACCAAACGTGGACGTCCACTTTGAGAGCAGTCTTCAATGCTGTTGGTCTTGAAACATTTCTTAATTGTTCCATAAATTACTGGATGTCTTCATCTTAAGAATGGAAAAGTTAAAAATCTTCGGTGGACTCTTATGATTTAGGAAAATAACTTATAAGCGTTTCTGTTCGATGTGACAATTTAGAACAACATGCATGGAGGACTACAATTATTGAAAAATATTGCAGACGATCTCAAACGACGAAACTTAAAATTGGCTGCTGCATTTCAGTCACACAACAGACGATCTCAAATAGTTGTATGAAAACTAAAGGCACATGTGTTGCCTGTTTAAAGTATTCGCATATTTCGTTTTGATTTAGAACATTGTATTTCCCATTAAATCTCTTTATACTATTTGTGCGTTTTACTATCAATAAATTATTTCTTTCGTTAAATAACTCTATTTTTCATACGTATAATTCTAAGTGAAACCGGATGAATGTCTGATGTCGTTTTACTAACAGTACATTATTTATAAGTTTTTAAAATTTTTTTATTTTAGGTAACACCCGAGGATTCTTTAGTGTCAAAATATCTTGTTGTCCACAACACTTCTGATTTGATAGACTTCATTGACTTAGATCCTGCACTGGCTTTGAGAGGAATATACGGTTCGGAATCCACAATACTATTTCAAAAATTCCTTAGGTCCGACTTCGACAGACAGAAGGTCACAGAAATTCTTTTTTATGTCAAATACAAAGTGGTAAGTAAACATTAAACATCGCAATTTGAAGGTAGATTTCTACCGATTTTCAAATTTATTTACTCTTCATTTATTCATCCTAGTTCTCCTATTGATAAAAAAAAATTCGAACGTTCCTCGTTCTATTGATCAAAGAAAAATTTCAAATTAAATTTCTGTTTTTCCTCTAACTCTGTTTTTAACCTTTTCGCGACGACGTACTGATCAACTGAAAACATTGTAGAGACGGGTGTGTTACGTATGCAATCTTCCCCAATTAACACCCGCGGCTGGATGATGCACTGGTGAATCGCGTTTCGTACTGGTTCTGCAGGATTGGCTGTCCCCACGGAAAAATGCGTTCAACGGCCTGACGTTCGATAAAGGGGTTTGAGACTAGTGCAAATATAACTGTTGACACACCCGTCGCGAAAGGGTTAATCACTTACAGAAACAGTTATCGATTAAGCATTATAGCAAATGATATATACACTATAGAGTAAAATTTAAGCTGCAGGTGCATTTTTCAACATACAGCCATGAAATTGTTGAAAATGCCTTTTTCCGATTAAAACAACATCTCATCAATAGAAAGGTGATTGCATATGTTAATATCAGCACTATGACATCCTCAAGAATCTTCAGTAGCTGAGTGGTTGTGTATCGCACTTCCACGCCACAGGTCCAGGGGTTAAAATCCCGGGTTGGGCAAGGTCAAAGCCTTTCATCCCTTTGTGCAGAGATGGGCATGATGTCGATCACGATCGACCGGTGGATCTCCGAAACAATTTGCGGTGACAACTTTTACTAAGACTATGATGAATACTCTGAAAAAAAGTATGGAACAACGATGTCAGCTACACTGGAGAATAGGTTTTTGATAATCAATGCAACTGTGTTTACTTAAGCAACTGATTCAATAAATGTTTAGAAAACACATGTACCTCCATTGGAAGTGAACGATGATGCTTAACGCGTTCACTGCCGATATAGGGTAAAAAAGAAATTACTGCGATGTCAAGTGTATGAATGAACTTTTCTCCCACACGCTGATTAAGACTGCCCTAAAATTGTGAATTTTGCCAAAAATTGACAATTTTTTTATGATTTTATTTTATGGGCCATCTTATTAGCTTTATAAAAATACCTAGTTTATCATTTTCTGTTCACTAGAACAAAAACTACAAGTGTTTTAGTAAAAGCAGATGTCATTACTTTAACAACGATGTCATTCTTTAAAACGCGTTTTACTCGAAATGTTATTTTTTGAAAATAATTAAACGGGGTCAGGGATTGCTAAAAAAGTTGTGAACATAATTAACTGTGAAATTTTTTCAGTAAGTTTTGTATAACAGTAGAATTGTTTTAACCTTCAGATTTATCAATCACTGTTTTATGACAAAATTTACAGTCCCTTATTTGAATATAATGACTGTATTTTTGAGCAATTTCATATCATACCTGAGATAAAGTGCTCTAGTTTTTGTAAAAAAGAAAATATCTCTTATCCTGAAGGTCATTTCAAAATTGAATAATATAGCAACACATTAGATTGAAAAAATTGAAAATTTGTTCATAAACCTTTGGTACAGAATGGACCACGTTTATGCTTTTTTGTGTCAATTTTTACCTATTTTTTCCCCATTTTAGTAATTATAATTTCTTTTTCTTTCTTAATTTTAGCACACATTTTTCTTAAAATTCACTAAACAAATCTAAAAGTAACAACAAAAAAAATCCCCATGTCTCCATTTTTAAAAAAAAAAAAGTCGTCGCAATCAGTCGGATATCTTAAAGAGGAGAATGAACGATCTCTTCCCGCGCGAGAGAACGGGATTGGCTATGGAGACATCCTTCCACAACCCGCAATGCCACGGGAGGGAGTTCTGCTGTTGAAATCGTTGAAATCATGCCCCGTGATAGATGTTTGCCAGATAATTAAGTATTGAAAACAGACGATGTCAGAAAATCATTGCAATTATTAGGGGAGGTTATATGCTTTTTTTACAAAGAGACTTGGGTCCTTCTTATGACCGTACATTGTTTTTATTGACTCTATTCAGTGAACAAAACCTTTTTCGGTATTTTTTCCATAATGTATGCGTACAGTTCATTTTTTGGCTACTAACCTTTAAGTGCTACATGGTGCCTTTGTAGCGTAAATTTTATGTCACAAAGTTGATTTTCATCGGAATTACAGTACAATCTGAAAGTTGCTTTAGTTTTTCACCCTGGTGTATATTCGAGTAAATCAAATATTATAATTACATAAGTATAAATAAGAAAATATAAAAATAATTAAACAATGTGCATTATATAAGATTTAACCTTATTTTGAACTTTGTTGGTAGGAGTTGGCCTAATCAGCACCCCTCTGTCTCCGTCATGCGCGTCTCTAGGTGTGTGGGGGGGGAACAAAGTATCACCAACAAACTCCATAATAACAATTAGTTTTATTTATCCTTTAAACACACACTTAAACAATCACAAGTGAAACTACAAGAGGAAACCTAGGAGTGATATCTAAAGCGTTATCTAATATTAATATCCAACTCTAAGTAAACCCGACTACGTGAACTAGATAAGGAGAACGAGCGATAATGAACCAATAGCTAATTCTAATTCTACTATCTTAAATCTTCAATCTAATAATTTAATCTCAGCAATTACTTCCTTAACTCGCGATAGGCTTGTGAATGAAATATTCCAATATTCACACTTACGTAACAGCTTCCCGGCTCCTTCTCTATTACATCTACAAAACCTATATATATATATATATATATATATAGACTTTATATAGTCAAACTATAATTTAAATATCACGGGTTCTTATTGAAAGGCTGTGAATTCATGTGGATGCTAGCCCCAAAGTTTCCCCAAGAGGATTAGTAGGAAAAATGTCGCGAATAGACTCGTCACAACTTAATGTAGAAGTTCCAAAGTTCAAGGAATATAGATACTCAAACATAAAAAAAGATTAATAATTGAAAGGCTACTTTACAAACTCTCGACAAAAAGGAAACAAAACAAGTAGTAAGTTGCAATCAAGAACTCGTATAGTTAGTGCAATCAAAATAGTGGCAGTAAATAGTGCATCAAAAAATCCAACATAGCAAAAATTTACACTTTTCGTGACAAAAATATATATTTTGCATTTTAAGAAAAGTTTTTAAATCGTACTAAAATTACTCATTTAAGTTACTTTTGATATTCTAAATAGCGATTATAAAAAAATCGCAATTACTTCTATCGCGATGTTGTTTTTAGTTGTGGATTTGGAGGGACTCCAATTTCTACCTTCATCTTCCATATTCTAATTTCCCACATTGAATATGCATCACCAGTGACCAACCATTTGACAAACATGACCTCTTCACCATACACAATCTGTAGGCATTCATGAATGGCGCGTACATACTAGTCTCATGGGCCCATTCAAACCAGATAACAGCACATACTTCCATTGGTGACCATATCAGCACACGTCTGTGGGTCATCCGTGATTTGTACTCAAATTACCTAAGGCACGCCTTCCAACTGTTACTCTCTCTCTTCTTCGGCACTCTGCAGATGCAAGGAAGGATTGCATTAAAAGGCATGGGTCAACTGGGTCCGGGCCCAGGGCTTGTGCCACAATGGAGGCCTCGTCTCGCTCTCGTTATAAGGTCATAAATCGAATAATTTCAGCAGTTGTAATGCTTGTAGGTTCCTGCTTCCCTCTGATCCCCCTTGTCTACCCTCGCACCCGGCTAGATGTGTGGGAGGAACTAATTAATCAGTAGGTATGATTCACTCTAATTATTTTATTGTCACCAAAATATCAAGCAAGTGCAATAACAATCTAATTAAGATCAGCATGCAGAGTGCGAAGGTGAGACTAGTTAGCCTGGGGATAATATTACGGATCCTCAACTAATTTCACGATAACCTATACAAGCTTAATATAAACTACGTCCCCACTAATAAGCTAAACTTCTATTTAAACAAGGATCACGATACCTGTACTTTTATGTCCTCCAGTTGAGGCCTTGAAGGCGATCCTCATCCGGATTTAATCACCGTCGAGTGATACTTTCTTGGACTTCTTCAATTGATAAACTCCGATTTGCATTTAATCCTTTCATGATCCTTCACTCACTCACTAACTCTCAAAACTCGCGAATACAGAATTTATATAATATACTTAATTTGTGCATAATCACCCTTCGAGGAAAGTTGGTTGGTAATATTATTGCCCCAGAAAAGTCCCTAAGGGGTTAGTTATAGACGCGTATAGATCCGTCACACAGTCAAATGTTTTGCGGTAATGTGTTCTGAGTGAAACTGGGAATTTTGGACAATATGTCAACTTGCCACATGGGATGATCGACGTCCATGAATAGGCTTAGACCTACCACCCTACTCCAACATTACTCATTTAGTCAAAAGCAGCAGTCGGTCGAACCGGTTTGTGCGATTGTAAATCCTGCACGTTTGTTTGTTTCGGGTTATTGTTTGTACGAGTATTTGATAAAGTGTGCTCTGTGTACTGTTTACTTTTAAGGGTCATAGGTGAGGCCAACGTTTGTGTAGAGCCTCAAGAAGTCTTATGACGTCCCTGTGCACGTGCTTCCTTCTTCAGAAGTTGACGATCCTTCTGTCGTTAAACGAGCATCGAATGTACTTTCTTGTAGCAATTGTTTTTTTTTCGTATATAATAGTGGGCTTTATCTTACCTTTCAAAAAAATGACGAAACTTACTTTCAGAGCATCTTTTGTATAGCAAAATTGTTTAAATGAAGATTAAAATTGCATTTACGAAGAATAAACATATTCGAACACGTATTTTGCTTCTCGCGTAGGAAACTAGAACTTTTCCTTCGGACACGAAATTGACCACCCATTGGCAGAAGCGTCCTCAGAAATATGTTGGAACGCACTACGTCAAGAGCATCACTAGTGGTGGGAGACTGCTTCTTTCCTTCCAAATCCATCCCATGGAACCTGAATACTTGGAGGAAGTCAGAAATGCGATTGCTTCTCATCTTGGGAAATCTGGTATCATAGATGAAAACCTGACCGGTGAGTGACACTTTTTTTTTTCAAATGCCCTTGCACAAGTAGTTTGAGTAAACCTATAGTTGTAGCAGTCCAATGATTTCAAAGTACACAAAAAAGGTTAAATTTACGAAGAAGCATCTTTTTAACACGCTTTTATAAGTTTCACTTGTATGTAACGGAATCTTAGAAATCGATTTATATCCAGTTTAAAAAATCGGATTAATTCGAAATTTTGCACACTTGTCAAGGACCGATGACAATACAATAATTTCATAATTTTGTTCAATTTTACTTATCATTATCGTCAGGAATAACGATAATCAGATTTGGCGACAATTCTAAACACCACTAGTTCGAATCAGTATCAATGCGTGTTCTTAAGTATTTTTTTAAACAATAATTTATTTAATCAGAAAAGTACAGGACGGTTCATATGCATTTTCCAGATGCCGTAAAACAATAATAGTCATAGACAAACACTACAACAGTGAACGTAAGTTAGATGTCCTCTTAAAGTTCGTGTTCCGTCCCTGGCGGAAATGACGTAGGTTATAGTATGCGTGGCATGTGAATAGTCAATGAAAATGACTGCATTTGCGGTGGAAAAGGCTTTTTGTATTTTTGAATTTAGCAAAATTTCACTGGAGCCTTTTTTTTTAATATGTTAACTCTCTTTGGTTGATGCTACAAGTGCAGGATGACACAGATATCTTCATTCTCCAATTACACTCAAGAGCCAAAACATTATGACCACCTGTCAATAACGAGTTGCCCCACCTTTGGCGCGAAACAGAGCTTCAATCCGCCTTGGCATGGATGCCACAAGTCCTTGGTAGATGGCCGGAGACAGATTGTACCAGATGTTTAAGCAACGGTCACGCAAATCCAACATATTGCGAATTGGTGGTCTTTGAACTCTGAGCTGCCATCCCATGATATCCCAAATGTGTTCTATCAGATTGAGATCCGGTGAGTTAGACCGCCAGGACATTAACTGGGATTCAACATCATGTTCCTGGAACCACTCCAACACAATTTTTGCTTTGTGACATGGGCCGTTGTCCTGTTGGAACATTCGATTTCCACCTGGAAAAACAGAGGACATGTAAGGATGCAACTCTCCGCAATGATGTTCAGATAGCCTGTATCATTCATGGTCTGCTCTACCACAACCACGAGTCCCATAGACGCCCAAGAGAACGCCCACAAAGCATAATACCACCCCCACCGGCCTGTGTATGACCTACTGTACATTGAAAGAGCAACTGTTCGCCTGAAAGACGGCGTATGCTGACACGGCCATCGGCATGATGAATGACAAACCGTGATTCATCTGACCCGGAAACTCTGTCCCACTGATCCATGGACCAGTCACGATGCTTCCGGGTCCAGCGCAAGCGCAGTTGGCGATGACGCTTGGTCAGCAAAGGCACGCGAGTAAGACGTTTGCTGCGTAGCCCCATATCCAACAGTGTCCGCTGACCAGCGTGCTCCGATACTGTTCTACTTGGCCCTGTATTGTATTGGGCTGTCTGGCTCCGGTTTTGCTTCACCATGCGAGGCAGTCTCCGACGACCTTTTTCTTTGATAGCGTGAGGACGTCCAACACCATGTCGTCTACTGCTGGTTTCACCGTCATTCATCCACTTTGTATAAGTACTAACAACTATAGATCTCGAACAACCCACGAATCGTGCAATTTCGGAAATACTTGTTCCGAGCTTTAGAGCCATTACAATCTGCCCTTTATCAAAGTCGCTTAGATCCGCAGCTTTTCCCATCACACACAGAAGTAAGTAAAAGAATGATTCTTCAGACTCTCCAGCAGCAGTTAAATACCACTTCCACCTAATCACGTGCCTTCCACGTTATCCAGGCGAGTTCATTGCAAAATGTAGGGGTAGTCATAATTTTTTGGCTCTTGAGTGTAGATGGGTGCACTACCACACTCGTGAGAGACTACCTCGATTAACATTTTCCTCAACGATTTATTGAAAGAGTCGCAGACAAGAACATGCCACTTACCCAATAGCCCCCCAGAAGTCTTGACTTAACAGTGATCTCTTTCTGTGGGTATACGTAAAGGACAGAACAATGTATTCGTCCTTTTCCTTCCTGTTGATCTAGTGGAACTGAAACAGGGCATCACAGTCGTTATCGATGGACTTTACACGTGTTTGGGTGGAAATGGAGCAACGGCTTGATGTATGTCGTGTGACTAAGAGTTCACGCATTTGTGACTGCCTCTAACAAACCTTAAAATAGTCACATATACACGCAATTCTGTTATTAGTAACATATAATATCTTAAATTGTTCTTGATTTATAGTGCATTGAAACTGTACACATACTTCTTTATGAATCAACCTGTATTATAAGAAATTGCCTTCTGATTTAGCAATGACATCTTCAAATCAGGTCGATTTTCATTCATCTAGTGTAGAGGTGATATGGAGTTTTTGTCGTTTTGTTTATATTCATTTTTTTAACTATTCCTAACTTCTCCTTTCATTATATTACTTCACAGTTTTTAATTTTAATTTTCAAAACTGCATCTAAAATCAATCGATCCGATCTGATTTTGACGCGATATTTCCATTCAGATTAAAACAACATTCTAACTGATGTTTCGCACATTTCAGAAAAGTTGGAAAATCTCTGCAAAGCATTGGAGTTGAAAGCATATGTGCGAAATCAGGGAGGTGCATACGGTATCGACTTCCGCACTCTCCCTTCAAAAATGGAAGAGGTTTCGAGGTTCGCTCTCCAGTTTCCAGCAATGGTGAAGAACACGGGAGATGGCAAGGGCTCTGCTTTAGATTTGGAAGTGGTAGATCTACACACGGTAGCACCTAACTTCAAGGAATACAAAACGAACCCGTAAGTTCCCGTTAGTTAATGTTACATTATTGTTGACAATTAGTTCTAACAATAGAGTGGCAATTGCTTTTTTATTGAAGGAAGTTAAAATAGTTATGAATAATACCAAAATAGTCCGGTAGTAATTTGACATCGTTATGTACCCGCCATATAGTTTTCAGTTTTTGCCAAATTGAGCAATAACATTGCACTATGATTTTTATTTTTGGTGCAGTGTGCTATAGTATTAAAATATATCGTCGGCCTAATTATCAGAAAGCGTAACTCCTTCTGGGGCGCTAATTTAATATAGGATTGCTGTGGGCCAAGTTATTGTTTATATTCGCCGAGATGGGCGGTAACATTACAATATGAATAGCTTGATATTTTTATCGCGTGGTTATGTTCTTGTCATGAGGATAACGTATATTAGAGTTAATTTTTATTGGGTTTTTCCCCGCGATAACTCTATTAATTTCCGACCATTTTAATTCGATTTCCTTAAAAATTAAACTTTTTTCAATGCATTATTCTTCAAGTTACTATTTCAGTCTTCTGTTGTATTTTGTGCTATTTTCGAATATGGATATTTTTAATATTATCGGTGAGTACCGCTATGTTTCTAAAAGTATGAGTGCCGTGCTTTTAATTACTGCAATATAAATCACACATTTACACTTTATATTACTTTTTGATAATGCTTTTTTGAACGTTCCTTGTTCGATTAAATTCACTGAAGGAATTCTCAGTTTTTGGAACATTGAAATCTATCTGCATTTATTAATTGATATTCAATATTAATTTTAGTACATATTATACATAATTATTTTATTTAGAATGAAATATAATATAATAACTATTACATATAATAATTTTTTGTATTATGTTTATTTATAATAATAATTCTTTTATTTTACTATTTTATAAATATTGCAAATGCTATATATATTTACTTATAATTATTTTTATTTTACTTATAATTATTATTATTATATTATATGAGCATTATTTTATATAACATTTATATTTTATAAATATTATTATATATATAATTATTATTGTTTTTTAAAAATTATATGAATATATCATAATTATTATTAAATTATATGATAATAATAAATTACATAATATTATAATTATTATATATAATTTTTACTATTGTATGTTGATATTCACTATTGACTAATATTGGTCTATTTGTATATTTTTCATGTGAAATATGTTTCCAAATAGTTCTTTACAATTATTTTCTAACGATTTATTACCGCTAAGCTGCCATCTTGGATTCCAAGTAATGACATACGCTTGGCAAGTATGTCAAATTATTTTCCTTTGTGGAGTTACACATTGCGATAATTAGATAGACGATATGATCTTAATTTTTATGGGTTTGTTTTTATTCTGGTAACCCTATTAATTGTAAGCGATTAATGTGATTTTTTAAAACTTTTTTTTATCTATTTCTATATTAGATGCTGTTGTTGCAGTATTCGTGTTCTACTTTTGCAATATTTTTCCACGGAACAATGGATGCGGAAGCGTTATAATCAAATTATTATACCTACAGACTTGAAACTTGGCAAATGAGTTTCTTTTGTTCAGTATATATACAAAACGAACGAGTTTCACAAAAATTAACACTCAAGGTAGTTGCATGAGGGTTATTGATAAAATTTCTCCTTTTTGAACTATTAAACCAAGATACCTAAAATTTGACAAACATGTTTCTTTTTTGAGTAAAAATACGAGTAAAATGAAACTTTTGCGGAATTCAACTCTGAACGGAAGGTTGAGAGAGCGTCACGGATAAAAAAAAATCCAATTTTTGAACAATTAGACCAGTGTGTAATACCTGTCGGCTCCTGCTTGACTCTGAGCCCCTTGTCTACCTGTAAGCCCGGCTAGGTGTGTGGGAGAAACTGAATGATCCCCCCCCCATCAGACATGATTTCAATCTAATCAATTTTATTGTTACAAAATATCGACCAGACACAATAATAATCTAATTAAGACAGGCGATTAAATAGTAGAGCACGGATGTGAGATTCTATAACACGGGGATACTACTACAGACCCTCAACTGAATCTAAGACATCTTAAATACGCTCATATATAACTGCGTCGCACACTAATAAGCTAACTTCTACTTAATCAAACGCACAATATCTGTACTTTTTATGCATTGGATCTTACACTGGAAACTTGCAGGTGATCTCTTCGGCTTGATCAATGTCGTTGGATCAATGTCCCCGCTCTGTAGTCTTTTTCCTGGACAACTTCAAGACTTCTAACTAATTCCACTCTCTTTCAATCTTCCACTACCAACTAATTCGCAGACTTTATGTGAACTCCTACTTGCCAACTCCAATGTGTCAACTCACGAACTCGTGAAAACAGAATTTATATAATATACTTCCTTTACATAATCACGTTTCCTTACTCGATGAAAGTTGGTTGAAATAAATATTTTCCTTAAAGAGTCATGAAGGAATTAGTAGAACCGCGTATAGATCCGTCACAAAGTAGTGAAAAATATTTCTTATAAATGGCTATATTACCTTCTAAATGAATCTTTTTTCAAATCCCCCCCCCCTTAAGAATAAAACTGGTCTCTTGTGGTGCGTATGCACTACATTGAATAACACTGCAATAGACCCCCACAGACTACAAATTTGATAAGCATATTTTTTCGTAAAGCAGAGATCTACTAAAAATGGTTTGCGAAAGATACCACATATAGGAGCGTAAGAGATAGATGTAATTTTGCTTTAAAAATTTTGTTCCATCCTTTGTTATTCAGTAGCTGAGAGCTTTAACAATGTTTATCTGTACAGTCGAAAGATTAATACTAGTACTTAAATATCAAAAACTTAAAAGCAATATAAATAGTCATCCAACATCATGAAATGTCCGATGAAAGGAAAGGGGCTAATGACTAGTATTTATATACAAGTATATACACACATTCCATAAAAGTGTAATTGCAACACTATTAAGAAATGTGCCTAATTACATGCAAATTTTGGGACATATAGAGATTGAAAATATAAACAAATGATTTACTTAGCAGTACGTCTGTTGACATGATACCCTGATTCTGGCTATAAAAGCTAATCTTCACTCCGTATATGCTATCAGTGACAAGTTTTAGCACCGGAGCTATTAAAGAAGCGTACTCTCATGTCCAGAATTAAGATCACACAAATATATTTCCCCCCATAATTCTAAACTGCCTCCAGTAAAGCTGCGTGATATAATTAATATTTTATATATTTTGATGAGCTGGTAATAAAATATCAACCTCCGGTTTGGGAAACGATTTCGTTCAGCGTTAGCTTTTGCAGAACTACTGGATTCAGACCATTCAAGCATTTGAGAAAATTACTTGCAGTTTTGTAAATATTGCATAAAAAAAAAACAAGTTAGTCTATTTTCAGTGAGAAAGATTCTCAAGATCGTGTAGAGGATTCCTTCAGATAGAGATCCGTTGGTAGGCTAGAAGCTGGTCAATCTCAAGCGGATGTGGCTCGATGGTTACAAGGGACACAGAGGACCAACAGGTTTTTAAGTTTTACCACACGCTTACTTCTTAGTGCTTAGTCCACGTATTTTTTAGAACGTAAGCCTTCTCCCTTCCTTGAGAAAGGTCTATGTACTCTACTGATGTGTGGTTCTTTGTCAAACGGGAGGTGCACCAGGCTCGACAGACGCATATCATAGATTAACAAGAGAGATCTGTAATGGTCACAACTTGGCAATGAACACCTCAGGATACCATTGATGACCGCATTGAAAGTATGCCTCACCGTTTACTGACCTGCACAGCAGCTACATTAAATAATCTAAATAAATACACTAAAATTTGCACTAATCAGTTGCATATGAGTGTTACGTCTACTATTACTGTTATTTTTAGTTTCATGTGTTTAACTGTTTCCTCATGATGTTGCAATTTCACTAGTCTACAGGTGAAAGGGAAAAAGAAAAATAATTAATTTTTATGCATACTGCCATAAGTGGGATGAAGTTTAAGTATTTGAGTTTTTCATGCGGTAAACAGTACGGTTTATTAAAGAAAAATCCCAGTTCTTCTGTAATTAAGGAATTAGTAAATTTACGGTTGTAAGGAACTAAAATTTTTTATGGTTTATTAAAAAAAACTGGTATTGTAGTACTTTTTAAACATTTATTGTGATTAGACGGCATCTAATAAATACACTGCTAAAAAAAATAAGTGGGGGGGGGGCAAAAATGAAGAAACCGTTACGCGATAGCCATACATGGGTTTGAAATGGAGGTGTAACAAAACGCATTGCAGACAAAAAGAAGCAAAAAACAATTGTATGAATTGGTAGAAAGAGCATAGAATAATGATTGAGGGCAACAATTTGGTTGCATGTAAATGTCAAAAAAAAGTGATTCATTGGTATTGATATAAGTTGTTTAAGGCGGTGTGTGGTCCCTCCGAAATGTTAAGACTGCCACACACCTTAGCACAGAAGACCAATGACATGGATGCGATGAGATTATCGAGAAGACTTCGGGAATACTGTTCCACTCTTGACGACGTCCGATCCTCCTGTTTTCCAAGTAACAGAAGGTTTTGGTTTTTTGCAGCAACGCATCATCCTAGAGTTTCCCAAACATTCTCGATCAGATTAAGATCAGGAAACCCTGCTATCCATCCCCTACACAGTATTGTTTCAACTTCAAGAAAGTTTTTCACAAGACGAACTGTATGAAATCTGGCATTATCCTGCATTTAAAGAAAGAAATGACCAATTATTGCAGGGTAAGGCAAGACATGGTGTCTCAGGATCTCGTTTGTATATCTTTCAGCCATCAAAAAAATTGCCCTTCCGAATGATAGGCAGGTCAGTACATCCCTCTATGCTCATTCCAGCCCATACCATCCAACCACCTAGCCTGAAATGTGAACTTTCCTGAATTAATATAGGGTTATTTCGAATTCTCCTTTCTCCTCATACCAAAACACGACTTGTGTCCCACTCTAAACGGAATAGAGCCTCATCCGTAAGCAGCACTCGACTCCAATCACTTTTCATCCAATTTCGATGTTGAGAAGTCCACTTTCTTCGAACTACATGGTGTATTGCTCTCAACGGAATACATACTGTTAGCCTCCAGGCATCCAGATCACCGCATGAAGACTAATTTCGTCTTGTTTGGCTTGAGACGCTTCGTCCAGTTGTCAGAAATTGCCTTTGAATCTGCGTAACAATTGCTGTTCTGCCTCAACGTGCTGTTAAGAGGATATATCGGTCATTATTTGCTATTATAACCTGTGGATGACCTTCTCCTAGCCAACGCTGAACATGCCCTGTTTCTTAGAATGGATTCCACAGTCTTACAATGACACTTATTGCCACTCCAAAAGCATCCACTACAGTTCTTTATGTTTACCTGGATTCCAGAGTCTCCATCACATTTTCATGACATTCTCTAGTCACCTTTTCTCAAAACTAAAGCCAAAAATTTGAATTTTACCACTGAGACAACAGTTTCTAATAAATCACGATCTCTATACTGATATCTGTTTTACGGTTTTTGACGTCATGAACGTTGATCTATATATGAAGTTTATTTCTTCTGTTTTCTGCAACACTTTAGACTATGGATGTTTTGTTTTACGTTAGTTATCAGAAGAAATACCATTAAATCTGTATGCGCTCCCATAATTTTTTAGCAGTATAGTTAGAAGGGAAAAAAACCATCAGGTGCATTTAATCAATTTTTAGAATTACTTTTAAGAAAACCTACTGTAGAAATCGTAGAGTTGTTTTCATCCTGGGATACATACGAAAGACAGACGAACAGGAACATACAACACAGACTTTTATTACAAACAATGATCCCAGCATAGAACCGAAGGGGTGCGCTGCTTTCCATTCGAGACGGGAATTCCGACTTTTTCCCCCGAACATACATCCATGTTTTTTTTTCAGGATTCGAACCCGAGCCCAATCGATTACAAGCTGAGTGCCATAACCACCAAACTAGGAGGAGTGGCAGAAATCGTATTGTACGATTGAAGAGGGGGACAAAATCTTGGATCGGACTATTTCGATGGTGTGGGAAACAAGAACTGAGGATATGAAATTTATTGCAATGTACATTGTACTATTCACTACGTTCATTTATCAATAATCATTTTTTGGTTACAGAAATTTTTTTTATTGAGAGTCTAAAATTATCAAACCAAAATTGAATCCCGTTCTAATTTTTCCAAAATTCAACCCCTTTGTTGGAAAATAAAATTTTAAAATTGTTTTCTTAACTATTTCCTCCTAATTTCCATATCATAGAGCATCTTTTTCACATTTATCAGTTTCATTTATCATTTATCAGTATATTTTTTTTCTTCATGTAATTGCGATCCATTCTAATGTGTGTATCTTCAAATACTTAGAGTATAAATAATTTTACTACTCAAAATTTGCAGTGGTTATATTAATATGAGAAAGGGTCAACACACAAGGTGCGGTATTTATCCTCAAATAGGGTTTTTTAAAGAGATTTAATGCAGTATTTTTAACTATACAAAATATATAAATTACAAAGGTGGCAAACTTCTCACTTTATAAAATTTTCGAAATTTTGGGAAGAATTTCTTGTCTAGCTTCTTTTTCACGATTATTCCTTTAAACTCAATAACACCTCAAAATCTTTAGAATAAACAAAAAACCAATTTTGTTAAAATCATGCATTCGATGGTATAAACGAGAATTCAATTTTCTGTTTCAGAGATTTGGCTCCTGTTCTAAGAGAAGCTTTCGCCAAATTTGACGATATTTGTATTGCGAAAAGCGAACTCGAATCTTGGATGGATAGTAAATTTTTGCTGGAAGAGCCAAGTGAAGAGGTATAAGAAATTATTTTTTACTGCATAAATTAGATATTTGATAAATTGATGGTGGGGATGTTGTTTGTTTTCTTGGCAAAATTGGTTGAAGGTATAATACACAAGTAAGGGGGGGGGGATAATATTTGTAATATTTCTTTATTATTGTTATTGTGAACACTTTAATTGTTTTTTATTTTCCCGTGAAATTTTGCGCTAAAAATCCACTAAATCATATTTACATATGTCAGTAATTACGAAAATTCTTACTGCGATTGAAAGAAATTCTTTAAAAAAAAAACGAGTGTGCTTTAGACCACCCGACTAAAGTAAAACTTCTTTAGCTCCATCTATATATATGTACATATATATGTTTATATATGTATATATAACATATACAAGTATATTCACACACACACACACATACATATATTAATTTTCTACAAATATTTAAATTTATTATTGGTTTTCATCCATAAATTAATATTGTTGAACAGATTTTTTATTTTTATTCATTATTTTCACTATCGGATGCATCAGTAATAACTGTAGTTGATTGTAAGACCGAGACAAAAGGCTTATGGTATGAGAAATAAGATACATACGTTTTCGAATAAAAATTAGAAAGATATCTAGAGAAAACTGCATCGATTGTTGTTTCATGTCTTGTAGTAGGCTCATTTCGGTTTATTATTAATTTTATTCATTTGTAGTTCTAATTTTTCTTGTAGAAAGTTTACCAAGAGTTGTCCATCTTCGGACACAAAATTAACATTGAAATCTCCTGCTAAAATTAACGGCAACGTATGATAGTTTTCTCCTAATTCTTCAGAGCCTACTCGACCTTAAATCATAAGTCTTTTATATAAAAACTTTATAATATTATTAACTGTGCTATTGGGGACGAAATGTAAGCAACTACCATTATGATGTTTGTTCCATCGTCCAAAACACAGTGAGCAGCTCATATATCACCAATTGATGACTGACCAATATCGATTTGACGAATATATCGTAATAAAATGTCCATGTTCGAAATTACTATATTCGAGGCATCATTTGATTTCTGATAAATTGTCAATCCCGCTGACCTTACATTTTTACGCTTAAATTTCGCAATACAATTAAAATTCGGGATATTAACATTTTCATCGTCAATTGACCAGGTTTCTGACAGAAACAAAATAATGCTTGAATCAATTACTGGATCGCTCAAGTCCAACACGTATTTTCTGAGACTTTGGCAATTGAAAGTAACCATGGACAATTTTTTTCTGTCATTCATGAAAAGTAGAAAAAGCAGCCGGGGTTTGCGAATCGGTCACCCTCCTCCACATTGAACGCGCTCGGCTTTGCTGCAGTTATGAACTGAAGTGCAGCGGGTGCTTACTGCACTCCACCACAGCTGCTGTTGAGGTTATAGGAAAATAAACAAATATGAATGAATAACAAATTAAACAGTAAATATTGTTGACAATGTGTTGAACGAAGATTTTCCTTTTCACAAGACTAATACCTTGATAATTACAGTAGGTGGGCAAACCCTATTTATTTATTGGATATGAAAGCTACAAGTCCAATGTGAGGGCACGCATTCACTCACTCCCCAAGTACGTCCGTTCGCCTCCCCCGATTACACTTTTCGTAACGCTCTCGTCAAGCATTTACCAGTTTAGTCCCCAAGTGAAGCGTGCTTAAAGAAGTTTTACTTCAAAAATCTACATCTAAAAATTATTAAAAATTCTATAAATTCATACGGCTTGACCTTATTTTAATACACGTCGATATTAATCACCAAATTGGCGATTATTGTCATCCCATCGAATAAAATTCGCGTGACATCGTAGTCACATCACTACATTCACGTTTCCAGTCAATCAGTTCACGAGACGTCATATTCCCATGATAAATGGAATCAGTTCAAGAACTTCGTTGTTGCCAACTTTTGCTTTTTTACAGTAACTTTCTTTTAAAAAGAAAATATTTTTCATCAATAATAACTCACATAAGTAAACAAAGTACACTTGATTCAGAAGAGCATCATCTATATTATACGCATTTTTTAGAAATTTAATTTCTGAAAACATTTTGAATAATACAAATGCTTGAAGCATTTTACTTGATCATTAAATATTAAATTTTAATTAAATTTTAAGAGTATAACAAGTCTAATGTCAGTTGTTTTAAATTCAATGGAGAACACGTGATTGCTTTTATCATGTGACCTCCGTGAATTTAGCCCAAAAAGGAAAACCAGCGAGCTGCTGCTGCAACTTGGCACCATTTTATTCCCTTTGTCAACACCAAAGTAGTCATTCAAACTAGGATTTTCCTAATCTGCATTTATGTTAGGTATTATACACTGAAGTAATTGTAAAAAATTTTGATTAACTATTTCAAATATAACACAGACTTACACTCAAAAGCCAAAACATTATGAATACCTGTCAATTACGAGTTGGCCCACCTTTGGCGCGTAACACAGCTTCAACCCGCCTTGGCATGGATACCACAAGTCCTTGGTAGATGGCCGATTATACCAGATGTTTAAGCAACGGTCACGCAAATCTAAGGTGATGTATAATCTACTGTACATTGAGGGAGCAAAGAAGCCTGGCAGACGGCGTATCCTGATCGACGTGATGAATGACACACCGTGTTTCATCTGACCAGGCAACTCTCTCCCACTGATCCATGCACCAGTCACGATGTTCCCGGGTCCAGCACAGTTAGCGATGACGCTTGATCAACAAAGGCACACGAGTGGGACGTTTGCTGCGTAGCCCCATATCCAACAGTGTCCGCTGAACAGTGTGCTCCGATACTATTCTACTTGGCCCTGCATTGTATTGGGCTGTCAGCTGAGCCACTGTCTGGCTCCGGTTTTGCTTCACCATGCGGGACAGTCTCCGACGACCTTTTTCTTTAATAGCGTGTGGACGTCCAACACCATGTCATCTACTGCTGGTTTCACCGTCATTCATCCACTTTGCACAAGTAGTAACAACTGTAGTTTGCAAACAACCCACGAGTCGTGCAGTTTCGGAAATACTTGTTCCTAGCCTTCGAGCTATTACAATCTGCCCTCTATCAAAGTCTCTTAGATCCGCAGCTTTTCCCATGACACACAGAAGTAAGTGAAAGAATGATTCTTCAGATTCTCCAGCAGCAGTTAAATGCCACTTCCACCTGATCACGTGCCTTCCACGTCATCCAGGCGAGTTCATTGCAAAATGTAAGGGTGGTCATAATGTTTGGCTCTTGAGTGTAGTGTAATATCAGTTTTCCTTATCAAAACGCCTTTGGTAATCGGAAAAAAATAATTAAATTCAATCCTTTCACTTTATTTTAAAACAGGTCAATGCTTTTTCTGACAAAATAAGGTCAGCTTACAGAGCGATGTCATCAGCTATTGATCGACTTGATGTTGCTGGACCAGTCAGTCAGTTTGATGCAGCTTTCCAGGCTTACGGCAAGGGAGAAGGAAGTGACAAATATATAACAGAGTTGCGGGAGTTGATGAAAAGTATTGTAAGTATATTCAGAGTCGAGAGTTTTCAAGATGTACGAGAAATGTTCCTAAAATAAGTTTGGTTGCTTTATTTTCACACGAAAAATTTATTGCCAAAATAAATCACACCATGCCATCGTGATCTACACAATTTGCTCTATTTTTCAACATAGTCTCCACCGACATTGAGAAATTTATCGTAGTGTGCAATCAGTTTGAAGAAAATACTCAAGTAGAACTCATGACCTCTTCAGCATACTTGGTCTGTAAGCTATAATAAATGATGGAAACGCTTGTTTCACATGCCCATCCGTACCAAATAACGGCACACACTTCCATTGATAACCACGTTGTCTGAGCAATTCTGTCTGTCATCGTGATTTGTACTCAATTTAACTCGAGCACGTCTTCCTGCTGCTAGTATCTCTCTCTCTCTCTTCGGCGCTCAGCACATGCGGCATTCTTCCGATGCTAATGTTAACCCCTTCGTTTAGCCAACATTGAATGTGGTTTCTTATGACGGTTGCTTACTTCACCTGGTGCATCCCCTTCCTTTTCAAAAAAGAAAAAAATGACCAAACTTGCTTTCAAACATCCCTCGTACTCTAATAATATTAATAGAAGTACCGCAAGGTATCTGTTATTAACATGCTTAAAAACACAGATTACAATGTTAATAAAGGCAGTTATGGCGATATTTTAGCATATTTTTTAAAAACTAGGGAACCACACGGATTTAATGAAATTACTCTATTGTTTCTTCTGATAGCTAAAATAAAGCAAAACATCCGTAGTTTAAGTTTAGTAGAAAACAAAAAATATATGCAAACCAACGTAGATAGGGTCAAAATCCAGGAAAGGAAATAAATGCAGAAATTGTGATTTTGTAGAAGCTGTTGTTCTTCAATGTGTCAGGGGTGAAATTCAATCTTTCGGATAATGTTTTGATAAAAAGGATTGAAAAATGTGTGTCAATATGATCTATCTTGGCAATATGATGTTGGCTTGGGTATTATCGGGACAATGGAATGAGGGAAAGCACTAGAAACTGTAGAAAACATTGTTGGAGTCGCAAAAAGTGTCATGGCCAAACTCTGGAAATTCCAAGAAACAGGGAATGTTCGACGTCGGGCGGGAAAAGGTCATTCACGGGTTACCAAAGAAAATATTAACCATTATTTCCTGTTAATAGCTCGTTGAAAGAGAACAGATAATGCGACGCATAATCAAAAACAGCTTCTTTCGGCAATAGGACGAAGGTTCTCATGCCAAACATTCTGAAATAGGCTTCGTACCCGGGATCTATATGCGCGTAGGCCAATGGTGTGTATACCTTTGAAGGCAAGACAATGAGCGGTCCGAAAAATGATGGTTGCTGAACATCGAGAATGGGTGTGAAGGGATAGGAGTCAAGTGCTTTTCCGGACGAGTTCCAATTCAGCTTAGAGTAACACTAGACGTGCTTGGGTTTGGCGAAAAAGGGCCACTCGAAATAACCTATTCGTTTAGGAAATATCATATTAAAGACGTGATGGTTTGATGCTATCAAAGCAGTTGAATCAGTATAGGTAGACGTACTGACCGGCATATCACTCGAAATGGTAATTTGACTGTTCAAACATATGCAAACGAGATTCTAAGACCTCATGTCGTACCTTACGCTGCAGCCATTCGAGATTCCTTTTTTTTAATGCAAGAAAATGCCAGAAATCATACATGTAGTGTTGTGGAGAAATTTCTTGAAGCTCAAACAATACAGCGCGCATGGAGTAGCTAGCATATTCCCCTGGCTTAAAGCACATCCAGCATGCTTGGGACCCATTTGAACGACGCATTCAGGTAGTGCTTTCTCTTACTGTCCGGGATGTGGAGATTGTACTCTTTGAAGAGTGGAATAGTGTTCAAAAAAATCTAACCGATAACTTCATCTTATCCATGCAAAAAAAAGTGTGTGACAGTTTTAGCATTTCAGGGGGATGACATACTGTTTTAAACAACCTGTATCTTTACCAAACAACCAGTTTATTTGCCATGTACATGTAAATACATTGTTTGCTTTGAGGTATTATTTCATGCTCTAAATGCCATTCCAAAGAATTAAAGTTCCCATATAATTGTTTTTTTTTTCTGTATTCCGTTTTGTTACACCTGCACTCTACATTTTACACCCCTGCATGGCTATCGTGCCACGATTTTCAATTTATTGCTTGCTCTCTAATTTTTTGAGCAGTTTATATTATCTTAAAGTCTTTTTTAGATTTAAATCTGTATGTGTAATCCTGGTTATTAATACATTCATCAAAGTTCAAGCGCATTTTGTAAAATTCAGATTAAAGTATCCGTCTACAAACAAATTTAATTGAATCATGTAACTGTACAATTTCTTATCCATTTGTCATTTTTTAAATTTTAATCTGTAAAACGAGTTCAATAAAAACCCAAGAATCGAATTTATTAACATTCCCTATATTCTGCATTAATTTTGTGGGGAAAATATATACTATTTTCATCACTATCTTTTTTTCAGCTTTTCTTGAAATCTCTTATCTTATTACAGGGATGAAAATCTATTGAAAATTTCTTCTGCTTTGGTATTATTCCCATAATGAGGCCACTTCCTGTTAAAGCAAGACTGATTTAGAAATATGCTGTTTGAATCTTTATAATTACGTGTCAAATATGTAATTTTTCAATAAAATATTATTTTCACTCGTTTTTTCATTGTATATTTTATAATTGTTTTATTGTTGCTGTTATTTATCTGAAAGTTCCAAAGTGGGAAATTTTTCATTAAAAACGTAAGCCCCTTTATTAGATTACCTTAATAGCAGAGCTCTTCGCAACGAAAGAAAAGGCTTATAAAATTTCGTATATAAATATATATATATATATATATAGTTCTAGTTACATCATTCAACCAGTTGCTTATCTTTTTTAACGGTGTGGCGAGGGGGGAAATGAAACTATAACATGTGATGTCTGCATTTGGCTCTTTCATTTATATTTTACTTACTATCAAATGGCTTTTTCTCGGCGCTTTATTTTTTCACTATAATCTTCTGTTTAAAATGTGTTTAAAATCATTTGCATAAGGCATTTTTTTAATATACAGCATAAAGATCTGAAATATTATTTCTGGTAACTTTGTGTAATATGTTTTAGGATTCCATGCATAGAAGTAGAATTTTGTAAATAGTTTTTTTTTAAAAAAACTATAGTTAAATTTAGCTACTTTTTACTATTTTTCCAAACCCAAAAAAATGCAAAAAAATAAAAATAAAATAATTACTCGCAGCACCAATCCCACGTTCACTCAGATGTGAGGAACATTTCTAAGAACATTAGAAAAAGAATTGTTCAAAAGTATTGTATAAAATTTGTAGTAGGAATTTTGAAGCATTAAAACATATATTATTAAAATTTTTAAGTACATGTTTGAAAATGGTGATTTTCCTCTAAAATAATTATTTCATGCGTGTTTAAATATTTACACATGTAAATATTGTCTTATAAATATATAAATTAAAATATTGTGTCCAGAACACCTTGTGCCATTAAACAGAATTACATCCTGAAGGAAACATTATCAGTTTCAGTTAGGGAATTTTAAATAGAGAAAAAGCTGAAATCTTTTTTTTTTAATTCCTATTTTATTTTCTCTTATTTTTATTTCTATTAAATGGGAGTTTTTGTTTACATTGTTATGTAAACAAATAACTTTTATTAGTATTAATTATATAAAGTTTCTTAATCTTCAACGATTTGTAATGCCAAATTTAAAAATGCTCCAAACAAATATGTGTATATTCAAATCGCGATGTAAGAAAAAAAACAGATTTCTTATTTTCCACCACTTACGGAAAATTAAAATAAAATGTTTTGTCAGTTTTTCACACTCTTCTTAACTTTTAGAAAACAAGATATAGTTAAATTATATTTTTTTCTCTCCATCTGTCAATGACTGCTGACTCAAAAATTCTTTTTTAAAGCTAGGAAGTGAATTTCTTCCCCACCACATGCATATAATGGCTTTGAATTTTTAATTTTTGTTAACATATCCAAATGTATTGCCTTTAACCTTATCAAAGACAAGTTTAACAGTCTAAAAATTTTAGAACACTCACACTTACCTTTGACAGATAAAAATTTATATTCCTACGCAATCTTCTTTTTTTAAAAAAATGCTTCTATAATAATAATTTAATGTGATTCATAAAGAATTATACATTTTCCAGGTGCTGTAAAAAAGTACCAGTCCAAGACACGCATTAACTCAGTAAATCGTTAAAGTGTGTGACCCCTTCAGATAGAAGTGACGTAAGCTATAGCATGCGTTTAATGGGACTATTAATTCGAAATGGTGGTAGCAGTGGAGAAGGCTTTTGTTTTCTTCAATTTGTAATGCCGGTTGGTTCCTGCTTCCATCTGAAACCCCTTCGGACCCGGCTAGGTGTGTGGGAGAAACTGAATAATCAACAGACAGGATTCACACTATTTAATTTTTTGATACCAACATATCAATCAGACACAATACCACTCTAATTAAGGTAACAGATCAGATGGTAGAGTGCGGAGGTGAGATTCAATAGCCTGGGGATAATACTACGGACCCTCAACTGATTCCACGATAGCTTAAACAAGCTCAATGTAAACTACGTCGCACACTAATAAGATAACTTCTATTTAAATAAGGATCACAATACCTGTATTTGTATGAAGTTGAGTCCTACACTTGAACCTTGAAGCTGATCCTTATCTGGATTTAATTCTCGTCGATTGATCCACTCTTATTGATTAATTCCAATTGCACTTAATGATTCCACAATCCTTCTCACTTTTTAACTAACCAACTAACTCGCCAGCTCTTTGCCAGCTAACTTGCCAACTATCTTGCCAACTCCTCAAACTCGCGAATACAGAATTTATATAACATACTTCATTTACATAATCACGCTTCCTTCACTCGGCGAAAGTTGGTTGAATTCAATATTTTTCTAAAAGAGGGAAGAGGGTTCCTGAAGGGGGTTGTAGAACCGCGTATAGATCCGTCACAAATTTAGCAACATAAACTCCACAACTGCGGTGCAATGGCATTTTCGCTGATGATTCGTAAAAGAAAGTGAAACTAGAAAATCAATTAATGATATGAAAATTTTAAAAATAACGGACTTTAGAGCAGATAGAACTTGCAACGGATTACGTAATGCCACTTTCCCAACGATCACCTAGAAGTACTGACTTAACGCTTCGGGATTTCGTCTTATAGGTTGCATAAAAGACAAGGTATTCGTCTCCATCCTGTTGATCTAACTGAGCTGATAGCATATCACAACCGCTAGCGATGAACTTGATTCAGATATCTTAAGGTATCCGACTGGCTGTGAGAACTTTTTTAAAAAAATAGAGATATATGGATTTTTTTGTTGTTTTTGGATTTTTTAGTACATTTAAAGAAAAATATGACAAAATCAAGATGAGAAAAATTAATTATTATAACTAAAATGGGTAAAAAGTGACAAAACATAACATAAATGCGGTCCATTCTGTACCAAAGATATACGAACAAATTTTCAATTTTTCAATTCTGATGTGTTGCTATGTTATTCATTGTCAAAATGACCTTCAGGATAAGAGATATTTTAATTTTTACAAAAACTAGAGCACTTTATCTCGGTTACTATATGAAAATGCTTAAAAAGATAGTGATTCTATTCACATAAGGAACTGTAAATTTTGTAATAAAACAGTGATTGATAAATCTGAAAGTTAAAACAATTCTACTACTATACAGAAATTACAGAAAAAATTTCACAATTCATTATGTTCAAAACTTTTTTAGCAATCGCTGACCCCGTTTGATTACTTTTAAAAAATCACATTTCGAGTAAAACGCGTTTTAAAGTGTGACATCTTGCTTAAAGTAATGGCATCTGCTTTGACTAAAACACTTGTAGTTTTTATTCAATTGCACGGAAAATAATAAACTTGGTATTTTAACAAAGATAATAAGATGGCCTATAAAATAAAGTCAGAAAAAATTTGTCAATTTTTGGCAAAATTCACAATTTTAAGGTAGTCGGATATTTTAACGCGTGTTTAGATGAAAATAGGATTGCCTGATCACACTGTGAGTCGTGTGACTCAGGGCTCACACATAGAACATTTGTGACTGACTCTGACAAAACTTTAAATATTCTCATACAGTTCTGTTACAAGTTACATTCAATATCTTAAATTGTTCTTCATTTATAGTGCATTGAAACTGTATACTTCTTTATGAATCACCCTGCATTTTAGCTTAGACTTCTGCAGAGTCTGAACTAGGATTTTAAAAATGAATCATTTAGAAGTGGATTTATATATATTTACGGATTTCATTTTCAGCCCTGCCAAATCACATCGTCTACACGTGGGCTAGCCCTCATTTTTAAAACATCGACACCACATGAACTTGAGGACTTTGAGCTATGTGCATCAAAAATATGCCTGTCAGAAAGAACATTTGTATTACATCTAATTATCAACATCAACTTGAGACGGATCTATACACGGTTCCACTAATTCTTTCTTAACTCTTTCAGCAAAACATTTAATTCAACCAACTTTCATCGAGTAAGCAAACGTGATTTATGTAAATGAGGTATATTATTTGAATTCGGTTTTCGCGAGTTGGCAAAAAGGAAGTGAAAAAGTGATTTGATGACACGCTGTTGTCGACACGCTAAAGTTGATACATGCGAGTGGGAGTTAACATGAAGATTGAGAATTAGTTGTGAGTTGAAGATTGAAAAGGAGGGAGATTAGTTTAGGATTACAGAACGGGGAGCCTATGACATTGAATAAGCCAAAGAGAGTGCCTGCAAGTTTCCAGTGTAGGATCCGATGCATTAAAGGTTCAGGTACTGTGCATTTGATTAAACAGAAGCTAGTTTATTAGTGTACGACGTAGTCATATTTGAGCGTATTTAAGCTGTCTTAGATTCAGTTGAGGGTCTGTAGCAGTATCCCCGGGTTATTGAATCTCACCTCCGCACTCTACTATATTTCATATACCTTAATTAGAATTGTATTTCTGTGTGCTTGATAATTGATCATAAGAATTAATATATTAATAAGATTGGAAATAATGTATGTGGATTATTTTGTTTCTCCTACACATCTAGCCGGGTTTACAGGTAGACAAGAGAGTTCGAATGTAAGAGGTAACCGAGCGTTATCACAAACTTTCGAAATTGTCATTATCAGTAGTTAAACAGGAAAAAAAAATAAGAATCGAAAAAAATCAAGGTTTTATTAAAATTTTGTAAAAAAAAATTAATATCTCTTGCTTGATTGCTATTTCCTTTTTTTCTTTTTGAGAGTCACTAGAATATTACACGATTTTAGTAAGTTATTCAAAAAGGCTCTTGTTTTTATCTCGTGGGAATTCGAATACTCCTTATCGCTTTTTTTTAAATATTTATATTTCTTTATCCTTTTCTTCTTGCCTATTCGATAACAAATATTTCTCTGCCCAGATTTATCCGAGGAAACGTTCCATCTGTTGGTTCATACACAACACTCGTTTATTTACTTAATCTCAGAAATTAAATGCATTTCAAAACAGCATCTGTGAATTCTAAGGACACGTATGGTAATATTTATCAGTGGCATGTGGGGATTGAAATAACTCCGATTATCTATGTATAATACACAAATTGTTTTAAAAAAAGGGATACGTTTTGAAATTCCTTGCTTGTGACACTTGGTTCAAGTTTATTGGTAAGTTGCTTTTTGATTCTACGATACTGTGTCACAAGCGCAGATTGGAAAGTGTAATTGTAGCGTTTGGTTATATCTATTACGGGTCAGAACCACCTTTACATTTTTGAATGAACATAATTTTTTAACATTTGACTGAAAAATGTTACACACTTGCTTTGCTGAGTATTTCATGATGATGTACGACTACTTTTTTATTTAATCATTGTTATCTAAGTCTTAGCATTAAGCTTCTGATTGCATCCAAAAATATTTTTACAGCTCTCCTCTCTTGATTAAAAAAGAACAGGGTTTGAATTTCTAAATTAGAACATACCTTGACGCTTCCGTAATAACATTCTTACGAATCAATTTCCGCCGAACCCGTTTTTAATTAATAACTACTCAACAATAGAAGTATTCTTGCTAAATCTCAAGTATGTTCGTCTAATAGAGGAAAAACGAAAATTTTTATCCCCCAAAACTCCCCCTTAATCTAATAAACTCCCGTTTTAGTAGTAAAAATGAAGTAATTCGTTTCAGAATATAAGCGGGGACGGTTTCTCACTATCGGCTGCTTACCATAGAATTTGTCGACTTCGCTGATAGGCACACAAATTCCTGAAAAAAAGGAAAGATTAAAAAGTAAGTAAATTTTGAATTTTTTTTTTTTTTTTTTGAAACATCATCGAAGCTCTCCGCAAAATTTTGGAGTGGGTTTGAAAAATTGACATGAATTTGTATATATCACATACATATTGTTATTCATTCTTTAAAAAAAAATTGTACTTGGTATGGAGAACGGGGAGGATATCTCTTAAATAAGCATCATACAGTGATAGTGAAAATTATGAAATCCTATTGCGAAAATATATTTTTAGCGCGTTTTTCACGTAGTGGAACAAAAGCGCTATTAGGACGCAAATTTCGTCTTCGTCTTCGTTCCATATTTTGTCGTACCTTTTTCTCAGCCAATAAGCAACCCATTGACCTCGGGTTTTCGGCATTGGGTCGCATTTGTGCCCTAGATGAGCCGAATCCTATTTAAATTTTCCCATAGTTTTCCCGAATTTTCCTTAGTTGCATTATTGTAAAGTACAACATGTGAAAAACGCGCTAAAATTATTTGGCCATGCCAATGATTGATATCTTGTTTTAATTTGGTTGATAGTTCCTATGTATAATATTTTCTGGAATATTACCATAAAATTATAAATCATTGAAAAGATTATTTAATTAAAAATATATTGCAAAACAAAAATTGTTTCATTATTTGCATTCTGTCGACAAGTACAGCCAAGTAAGAAGGGAAAAGAAGCCCAGCCTGCTTAGTTAGATATGAAGTAGCTTTTCTTTATTTAAACGTAGATAATGATCTTGAGTCTTTAGAGAGACATTAAGAGGGTTTTATTTTGCTTTGACAATAAGCCAATAGCGCTACAATAGGATTCAACACTTGATATAGTTTATTGCAGTCCAAAGGAGATAATTGGTTGTTTTTACTGTGTTCTTGAAGCTTATTTCCCCCCTTTCAAACAGGGCTGTGGATTGACAATTTCCATTGCAGACCTAGTACATTCCCCGTGAGCTGGTATCACTTTTTAGTGTGGTACCTTATTGGTGGATACGAATTGCTTCGATGCCCAGTTTCTTCCCCACAGGAATGCACCTGAGCTCTAACGATGCGAAATTGTGGTAGAAATTTAATTTTCATAGAGCTCCCAAGCCAAACAGGCACTCTAGGGTGCTTTCACGTGCCGCATAATCATACGACAGGGACGCTGTTGATTTTTTGCAACATGAAAATCTATCGACTTGGGTCGAGTCGAAATCACAAACTATGACGTGCAAGGCCAGTGCCTAACTATCTACACTTCTCAACTGGCTTTAGTAAGCGTGTAAAACACAATAAAATAATAGGAGTAGCGGGAAAAAAGATTTATCTCTCAAACATCGTTGCAAAATAATATTATGTAACCAAGGCTTCACTCATGAAGAAACTAGAAGAAAATTTAACCAGAGGTGGCATTTTGAAATTTTTGACGAGGTATAAAGAATTTGATTCATTACAAAATGGAACTGTTGAATACAGAAAAAAGATGCACAATATCAATTAATCATAGAATTGAAAAATTAAGCGATTAAATAAAATCATCTGGGAACATACGAGAAGAAATTGCGCATTGTAATGTAAAAGTTAGTGCAGGGAATATTCAAAGCAGATTGAAGAAAATTGGTACGGATGTCTAAATTCCACTAAAAAGTCAAACAAAAGTTAAAAATATTAAGTCAAACTAAACCGCATGTGAATTGATCAACGAAACAGTAAAACAATGTTGTTTGTGTGTGATGAAACCAAATTCTCAATGTTTGATATAAATAAAATGCTTCTAAAGTGCATAAGATGAAGAATTGGCAAAGATATGTATTTTGTTTGCATTGCACAATCAGTGCCATGATATGGGGTTGCATGACATCAAAAGTAGTCGGTAAAATTTGTGAGGTAAATAAAAGTATAAATGCCTAAAAATACATTAAGGAAATAAATACATGAATCAATATTCTTCCACACATGATCTTTTCTAAGACAAGCATTTACTTATCAACAGGATTTATATGTTGCTACAGTGCATAAAAAGAGGTTCCAAGACAACCACATTACTCTTCGAGAATGGCATGGAAGTAGATCAGATCTTAACCCGATCGAAAAATCGACTAAAGGAACTTGTTAATCAGAAATGACTCAGCATTAAAACTCAATAGAATCAGTAATCAAGTCTTGGTTTCACAATGTAACCGTTGATGAACGTTGAAAGAACTTTTCAAAGTAGTTCACTCCATGGAAAGGCATGTAAGGTCATAAATATGGCTAAGAGTTACACAACTATTAACTTATATTCTCAGATTATGTGCATATATCTCATTTTCTCTGTTTATTTCACACTTCTTTGTTATTAAGTGTTAATAATACTCCCTTCATAAAAGATATTTCATAAATACCCTAATTAAATACTCTTTCCAATGATATATAGTTTTAGTATATTAGGAACTACAGACATAAAAAATAGATTTTTTCCAAAAAAGATTTCCACAATTTAGGTCACCACTGTAGATTAGTTTGGAAATACTGACTTTTTCACAACACAACTTGTGTTGTTGTTGTTGCTAATGCCACCTGTCTGACGTAGTCAGATAGAGGCCCACGAAATTCATCATGGCATCGGGCTAGATAGTGCGCCTGCCGTTAGCCATAGCTTTGAGCACCCTACAGGAGACAGTACGATTTGGCTCGGTTCCACCTCTAATTTTGAGGGAGAACACCTTGGAAGTGGTCAGAGACCTCCCACCTCTTTCCCCTTTCCACCAACCTCACAAGAGGATTTGTGACTCGACGGCTATTTAGAGTACCCCCATGCCGCGAAGGCACTATACATTTACAAACATCCATGCCTTATCCGGGATTTGAACCCAGGCCCTACGGTACAGCAGTCAGCGTCGCTAACCACTATACCGGATGGGTGACTTGCAGTAATCCTCTCTGTAAGGATTGAATTTCTCGCCGAAATAATGGTTTTGGGCTAAGCGATGATAACAAACGTTTTGGTAAAAATGCAATCATCCTCCCCCCCCCCCCAATATCTCCAGGGGAAAATTTTGCCTTTTTATATGAAAATGACGCGCAAACAGAACTTTTATCTGCATATTATCTGCAGCCGATAATTATTTTTTCACGCATTGCTCAGTTCTGAAAATTTTCATTACTAAAATCCCAAAACTTGTTTACCAGACTTTGAAATCAAACCTAAATATATATATATAATTTTTCCAAGAGTATTCACGTTTGAAATTTTAAATAGTTTTTGGATACCTCTCAGTTATAACTAACATAACAATTCCTCCTACCTAAATGTAATAACTCAATGATCTACCAGATTATATGATCCAGCAATACCCAGCATCCTGGAAGGTTTTCAGTTATCAAATGAACAATAAAGGCTTATGTGGTAGGCTGCGGCTGAATATTTTGAAAAAGCTCTGAACCCAAAAGAAATTTTAAAATAAATCACACATTAAAGATTTAGCAAATAAGCACGTTATACAATGCCCATTAAACGTTGCCTGTCTGCTTATGGATATTTAATGATATTGTAAGAAAACACATTATTTTTAGTTTATTGTTTTCTAAGTCCTAAAATTAAGCCTTCAATAGTATTGAAAAACATTCTTATGGCACTCCCTTGACTTAAAAGGAAGAAGAATTGGATTTCTAAAACAGAACTATATTTATCATTTGAGCCCCTCTTGTAGTTGATTTTCTCAAACACAATTTTTAATCGATTTCTATGCATTCAAAGAAATATGCTTGTCAAATTCTATAAGTCTGTCAGTCTATTTGCTCATAAATCGGAATTTTTTTTATCTGTAATGCCCCCTTATCCCTCCACAACCCGATTTGGAGGTCGTATTTTGAAAAACTTGTTCTCCGTGAATCTCTTACTCAACAGAAGAAACATGTTTCCCAAATGGGAAACCTGAGGGTTTATTAGTTCAAAACAAAGACTTTTTGTCAGTAACGCCCCGGCAACCTCTCTTGGAAATCAGTTTTCGAAAACCCCATTCTCAGCCAATCTCTACTCAACGGAAAAAACATTTTTCCCAAATGTGAAATATGTGAATTTAATAATTCAAAATGGAGAATTTTTGTCCTTAAAGCCCCACAATTTTCCATTGCGGTCGATTTCTTTAAAACCCATTTTCAGGGAATTTCTGCTCCTTTAAAAGAAATATTCCTGCCACATTTCAAGTCTGTAGGTCTAACACTCTTCCAGAGATCTCGAGATGAGGATGTGAGCGAGTCGCTTTGCTCCCATCTATACATCGATACTACTCATTACGTTTTGTGTTCAATAGTTGCATATAATGAGGTACATATGCTGACATTTTTTCCCCTCATACATTTCAGGTTAAATCATCACAATGATCATTCCGGCGATTGTTGGGGCCATTTTCCTTGGCCTTGCGTTTGATATGAGGGAGTACAGTTCCAGGCCAATTCCCATTTATGATATGGATGATATTAAATCTAAACTTCAGGTATTTACTTATTTTTCTATTGAAAATATTTTTTCAGAAAAGCAATAAAGCTATGAGTATGTTCTTCCTTAAATGAAAAATGAAAGTTACTTTCAGTAAAAATTTTTTTTATAAATGTTCGAAAACTATGTGATAGCGGTTGGTTCCTGCTTACATTATCTGAGCCCAAATGTCTACCTGTAAATCCGGCTAGATGTATGGGAGAAACTGAATGATCCACAGACATGATTTCAATCCAATCAATTTATTAATTCTAAATATCAATCAGACACAAAACAAATCTAAATAAGGTAGATGATTAAACAGTAGAGCGCAGAGGTGAGATTCTATAACACGGGGATACTACTACAGACTCTCAACTGAATCTAAGATAGCTTAAATGCACTCAAATATAACTATGTTGCACACTAATAAGCTAACTTCTACTTAATCAAGCTCCCAATACCTGTACTTTTTATGCATCGGATCCTACACTGGAAACTTGCAGGTGATCTCTCTCGGCTTGATCAATGTCGTTGGATTCACGCTCTGTAATCTTTTTCCTGGACAACCCCAAGACCTCCAACTAATTCCACTCTCTTTCAATCTTCAACTAACAACTAACTCGCAGACTCTATGTTAACTCCTATTTGCCAAATCCAACGGGCCAACTCCAACATGTCAACTCCAACGTGTCAACTCACGAACTCGCGAAAACAGAATTTATATAATATACTTCATTTACATAATCACGCTTCCTTCGGTGAAAGTTGGTTGAAATAAATATTTTCCTAAAGAAGTCATGAAGGGATTAGTAGAACCACGTATAGATCCGTCACAACTATATATATATATATATATATATATACATAGGGTGAATCAAAATTCTTGCCCTAATCACAAATATTTGCCGTGCTAATATAATTCTTATTATAAGACATATTATGTTTTTAGATATATTATAATTATTATCATGAAATTTTTATAAGACCATTTGCATATACCTCAATTAATTTCAATGTGTGACCCTTGGTAACGAGGAGAATATCTAAGAGGTATTCCAGTTGCTTTATTCACACTCGACCAGCCATTTCTTGGAAGATTCTTAACACTGCCATTTCTTTACACATTTCATACCATCTATTTCTGATTTTGCACTAAAAGATTTGCCCTGAACCTTAATGGGGGATTTTCTTTCGTGAAACCAAAACACACATTGAGCTTTCTCTTGAATCGAAGCCTTTTTAGCAACAAAAAAATGCCTTTCTTACAAATGTGCACCCAAGTCACTCTTGTTGGAAAATTTGTGCCATATATATACAAAAAAAACCCTACCAAAACTGGCTTATACAGTTGTGACGGATCTATACGCAGTTCCACTAATCCCTTCTTGTCTCTTTAAGGAAAATATTTAATACAACCAACCTTCATCGAGTAAGGAAACGTGATTATGTAAATGAGGTATATTATATAAATTCTGTTTTCGCGAGTTGGCAGTAAGTTGTTGACACGTTGTTGGGACGCTGAAGTTGATACGTTGGAGTGTGCATGTAGTAGTTAACATAAAGTTTGAGAATCAGTTAATAATTGAAGATTGAAAAGGAGTGGAATTTGTTAAAGATGACAGAGCGTGGATCCAACGACATTGATCAAGCCGAGAGAGATCACCTGCAAGTTTCCAGTGTAGGATCCGAAGCATAAAAGGTTCAGGTACTGTGCCTTTGATTAAGTTGAAGCTAGATTTTTCGTGTGCGACGTAGTTATATTTAAGCGTATTTAAGCTATCTTAGATTCAGTTGAGGGTATGTAGTAGTATCCCCGTGTTATAGAATCTCACCTCTGGGCTCTACTGTTTAATCATCTACCTTAATTAGATTTGTTTTGTGCCTGATTGATATTTAGAATTAATAAATTGATTGGATTGAAAACATGTCTGTGGATTATTCTGTTTCTCCTACACATCTATCCGGGTTTACAGGTAGACAAAAGGCTTCAGATGTAAGTAGGAACCAAACGTTACGACACAGTGATACCAAAGTGGCATTATTATATTAAAGGATTCTTTTGTAAAGAATTCTTATGATCGGGGCAAGATTTAGGCTTACCCTCTATATATTTCTTCAAATAGATCAACATTTTTCGAAATAGTAAACATTTTTTCAAAGTAGACATTCAAATATGTCATAGAACTCGCTATAGATAAAGCCCAGTGTAATCACCGAGATAAAATGAAAAGAAAACACACACACAAGGTGGACAGAAAGATAAATTTCAGGAGAAATAAAGTATATGCGTGTGCGTTTTAGACTTTCTTTGATTATATAAATCTAAGGTATCCGACTATTTCTGGAATTGTGATTTTGAAAAAGCGTATAAATGAATAATTTTTTTGATATTGATTGTCAGTTGAGGCAGAATATTGTTGCAACTTTGAGCGGGAGAAATCAGCTCTAATGACAGGTTCATTAACAGACACAGCTTTACAATGAAATAGTGTTACTGCTTATTTACAGTACTTGAAAACGTCATAAACAAGCTTTACAGGGCTCTAGAAACGTCTTTATAGAACAGTCTCACAAGCAACAACTCAATCTCTCTATCATTCAATGCACAAGGCTGAACTCCTGACTCCCTTCTGAACTCAGTGTCCCCCTACATAGCCTCACAGAAATTCCCGAAAAAGTTGATTCCAGAGAGTTCTCCTTGGTTCAAAGGCGATATGATTTTTCGCCAAATCTATCACCAAGGGCTGTAAAATCCTCAATCTGGTGTCCCTACTCACATCTTCTGGGGTTGTCATGATCTCAAGTTAACGCTGGGGAAAAATTTCCCTGAAGCAGTGTATCAGGGAAAACAACGTGTAAGGATCTCATCGGTGCATCTAAAGGTGTGAAAGAATTAGAAGGAAGACTAGTCATATTTTAAAAACAACGTAACTTATTCACATTATTAACCACAAATCAAATTCGAACGATCAAGACTAAGAAATGCACCAATTTAATAATTATGAATACAATTAACGAGGCACGCGCGAGATATGAGAAGACTTGAATACTTAATACCCTTACTCAAGGCAACTTCTTAGCTATTTAATCTAGATTCAATCTCCAGTGACAGATCATCATCCTAAGTAATTCAACAATCAAATATTAAATATTTTCGATTCACATTCGATTTGATTAATCACTACTCCCCTAGTAATCTATCTTATCTCTCTCTTTTCTAACCTGAAAGCCTAGACTACACTGGTGTAAGAAATTAAGAGAATTGGCAGACTTGATCGATTATCTCTAGAACTACTGGACCGATTTTAATGAAATTTGATACGTACATACAATGATATAATACAAAACAAACAGCTATTCAACAATTACAATGCATATGTATGATCGTGCGTAACACTCGTTGGAGATGGAAGGTATGAAACAGCCGTTGCAAAATAAGTTTTAAAATTGGATTAATAGAGGGTATGCCCCCTCTTAGGCTATACAAGCCTCCCTGCGTGATGTCATACTTGAAGTAAGGCAGTTTATCAGTTCATGTGGCAATTGGTCCCCCCTCGTTTAGCAATGCCATTTTCATTTCCTGGATGGTCCTCGGAGGAGGTTTGCGAGTTGCAATTGCCTTCCCCAGAGCGTCCAGACATGTCCTACAGGGTTGAGGTCAGGAGACCTGGTTGGTCACTCCAACGGCGAATATCCTCACTCTCTATAAATTCATCGACCAAAAGAGCTCTATGTGGCCGCACGTTATCGTCCATTAAAATGAACTCGGGGCCACATGCACCCCTGAAAAGGGGAACATAGGGCTCCAAGACCTCATCACTGTACCTCACACCAGTCACACAGCCCTTTTCAAAGACATGGAGAGGTGTACGGCCATCCAACATGATGCCTGCTCAGACCATTAAATCTCCTCCGCCATAGTTGTCTTCGCGGACATTGGAGAGTAGGTAGTGTGGGTCTCTGTTCTCTCCATATGAAAGCGCGGTGAGAATCGGTGTTTAGGCTGAAATGGGACTCATCGGTGAACAGAATGGTTGCCCATTGATCCATACTCCAATCTCTATGCTGTCTGCATCATGCTAAGCGGACTCTCCTGTTCGTAGATGTGAATGGGACGCAAACCTCAGGTCTAACAACCTTCTCCCGTGAAGTCTTTTTGAAACAGTCACCCTCGATACACGGGTTCCTGTGGCTGCATACAAGTAACGAGAGAGCTGAGAAGCTGTAGCCCCTCTGTTACGCCTCGCTATAATCGACAAATGGCGATCTTCTCTGGCCGTCGTGGCTCTCCGACGACCTTGTCCAGGCTTTCTCTCGATGGATCCAGTATCCTGGAGCTGTTTGCATGTTACACACGACGCTGGGTGTTAAATTGCACTCGCTACAAATATGGACTTCACATTGGCCTGCTTCTAGCCTCCACACAATTCGCTACCTCAGTCCATCATCTAAACCAGTGATTCCCAAAGTAGTCTATATAGACCCCAGGGGTCTATGACGACCTCCAAGGGGTCTACGTCAGCCAAAAATTAATTTGGGGGTCCATGAGGTGCAAGTGGGGGTCTATGATAGTGGCTCTCATTTAACTAGATTGTGACTTTAATTTTTAAAAAAAATTTACAATCGAGTGGAAACCAAGTTTTACCTATTTAACAGATTTATTGACTAAATATATAATGAGGTTAATTTGCATTTAGAAGCTGACAGCATTAATTTTATTAAAACAAGAACTATTTCAGCTTTTCTTTTCTGAGTTAAGCTAAAGAAGTATAATACTGGAGGTCCCGAATTTTCTAAATTTGTCACAAACAATTTGTCAGAACGTTTTAACCTACGTTCAACATTTAAATGCACTTTTATTCAGATTTTGAAACCAGGTTTGAGAATGCTTTGGCTACTGCAATACCACAGTAGGCAGTGAATTCATATGGTCATATTGAAAAAAATTTTACATTACAATAGGAACTGATCGTAATAAGCAGTAACGAAAATCTTAAAGTTTAGAAATGGATGCCAGCAATTTTGGCTTTAAAAAGTCAAACCTGTAATTTGTCCCGACTTATGGAATATCGTAAGGAAGTTTTTCATTGATAATGTGAAAGAGTTTCCTAGTGTAGAGGAATTTCAGCGCGATTGCCAATCTCCAAAACAACAAAGAAAAAACGAGCCTTACAGTAGTCGCATATGATGTGTAACATCTGACATGTTATCGTGGTAAATACGCCAATAGTGATTTTAATCCTGAAAACATGCATCGGGTATGATTGGAAATAATTTTCTATCGAACAAATATATCTTTAATGAAAATTTTATTTAATTAACACAAGAAGTAATGCAATGTTTTATCAAAAATATTTATTCTTGTTCAATTTGGGGAAGAGCAGAGACAATAGATTTATGAAAACTAAAATATGACATATATACTTGTGATTTCAAAGCATTTTAAAAATCGTTGAAAAACAGCGTCAATAAAACAGCGTCACTCTTAGTTGTCGAAACATTTCGATTTGTGTTCATGTCGAGCTTGAGTTCATCTTTCAGAAAAGCTATGAGTGGCTCAGCTTCTGGCAAACTGAAGTTAACGTTAAAATCACCATTCAAAATCATGGGAAGTGAGTGAGTTTTTTTTAAAAAAAAGAGCAGAACCTCCTTCGGTATACGGTAAAAGTACAAAATGCAGGAAATCTTTAATTTTTTTTAACTGTTTGATTCGGATAAATGTATGCGACCACCGAAATGACTCTGTTTGTCCATTTTCAAATAAGCATTCTGCCGCACATATGTCCCCAATATATTGACTAAAAATACCGAGTCCACTTGTTTGACGATCAATAATGTCCATATATTACTTACTCGTATTTTTTTTAAGAATGATGATTTTTGTCAGACGCTTAACAGTAAATATAGTTATTAATATAGTTTACATAAATAAATATAACTTCAGATTTCATACACAACGAGCCCTGACACTTTGATAATTGAGCGTAAGAATCGCAAGTTTATTCTGGATAAAGTCTAATATAATAAGACTTGCTGGTATGTGCGAAGTGGATTTAGATTCAAGTAAACGAAACCGAGTTTTTGAATTCCAATCTTTTCAAATGCTAAATTTAACAATATAAAACAAAAAGCTGGCGGCTTGGTTGCTACTAAAGTTGGACCCCGATACGAGGGTAGCGAAGATACACCACCAAGCGCATGTTTAAAAATTAGAAATATTATATTAGAGAAAATCAAATATACCCGTTTACTTAATTAGTTAGTTTTTTTAATCGAGAAATCTTTTTTGATCACAATTAAAAATTTTATATTGACAGCGACAGGAATTAACCTCAAATTATGAAAAGGATTCGCATTAAAATATTTATTCAAATAATTCCATATTACTTACTCGTATTTTTTTAAGAATGATGAACTTTTGTCAGACGCTTAACAGGAAATATAATTATTAATATATAGTTTACACATATATAAATATATCCTCAGATTTCACACACAACGAGCCCTCAGACTTTGACAATTGAGTATAATTTGCAAGCTTATTCTGAATGAAGTTCAATAAGACTAGCTGGTATGAGCGAAGTGGATTTAAAGTCAAGAAAACGAAATCGAGTTTTTGAATTCGAATCTTTTGAAATGCTACATTTAATAATATAAAAAAGCTGCCGGCTTGATGACTACTAGAGTTGAACCCCGAAGCGAGGGTATAGAAGAGACACCACCAAGCGCGCTGATTGGTCAAATCAAACAGCTCGCTCTTCCCCGGCTTGATGGCTAGTAGAGTTGGACTCTGAGCGAGGGTAGCGAAGAGACACCACCAAGCGCGCTTATTGGTCAAATCAAACAGCGCGCGCTTCCCCGACTTCCTGTTATGCATTTCCGTCCCTTTTCACGAAATCCCTCCAACAATTATCCAGCATCCAAGAGTAAAGATGTTACACATCAAAAAACTGGACACTACTAACAGAGGAGATTTAAGGTTAAATCAGACAAATTGATACCGAATGTTGAAAACTTGATATTGTACTGTGCTAGAGTTCATCCCTCCCATTAAAATAATTTGTTGTTGAGTTAGTTTATTTAACAGTTTTATTTATTAATTAACTTTTAATGTAATTAATTAACAAGTGCTCTAAAAATTTTAAACACTACTTCATTACAGTTAGAAATTTAATTCTTTTAAAATAGGAGTAGTAGTACCAACTGTCAAAAAGACATTTAAGTTGATAAATTTGCAAAAATTCAATATTTGTTAAGCAGGGGTCTATCCCAAACCGAAAAACATGGCAAGGGGTCCATGAGACAAAAAATTTTGGGAACCTCTGATCTAAACATTGGGGGTTACTCATTTTTACTCTTACAATTTGAACTGAACCGATGGCTTCAAAATAACACCAAGAAATTCGCCGAGGTGTGCTGGCGAACGAAATACATCTTAACTTACACACGCTTATGAAGTCTGTTTTTCTGCTGGCTTCGCCTGCACACACGTGCACTCTTACATATTTGCTGTACAAGATTTGCATTTTTATCTAGAAGCAGTGGTTTTTCATTCAGTTCAGTTCTTTTCATGCAATTCGTTAAAATATGCAAATTCTCTTAATTTATTTCATTAGTGTATATATAACAGTCTTAATTTACATAATCACGCCTTCTTCGAAGAGTAGTTTTATAATAAAATAATTTTTAAAAACCAGAAATTCCCCAAGAGGACTGTTAGTTAAAAGAGCGCGGATAGAACCGTCACAAACATATTTCATGTGCTTCAATATGAAATTATTTTAAGAATATTTAAGAGCAACTTTTTAGAAAAAAAGTATTAAAAAGTAACATATTTTCAAAATATTGTCTTTTTATGGAAAGTGTTTCTAGAAATAAAAATAATGTCGCGCTCACGTGTAACTAACTCGGATTTCTTTACAGAATCTGATGTGAAATTTAAAAAAAAAAAAATGTGCAGTATTTTCGGAGTGACATTCTATTTTGAAATAATCACCAGTGTTTTTTGGGTCGGAAAAATTTTTACTGAAAAGTTGTACTGGAACAGGTTCTAAATGACAACCAGAAGTCGTCTGGCAGGAGTAACAGTGGAGCTGCAAGGAATTCCCTACGTTCTGGAAGATTCCTCCGTGCAGTCTTGTGGTAGAGGACACTAAACGTAAGGTTTCGTGAAAACAGTTCCTGCTGGAATTCGTCACTCGTGATCTGTTTTCCAAGGTAGTAGCATGTGAGCTCGCCTTCAAACGATGAACTGGTTGACGTGCTGATTGTTTTTGGAGCTACGGATAGTAACGAGCATTCAGTTTGACTGTAGTACTCGGGACGTTATTCCCTACACATCGCACGATCTTTGCATTTGTAAACAGAAAGTGACGTGAATTTGATTTTGGTCACAGGAAGAGTTTGGCATATGATAAGTCCGTTCCTTCTGTTGAAGAACTCATCGCTGGAACATCTGTAACTTCCGGATGGATACGTGAAATGCCAGGAATCTTTAAGGTATCCGACTGCCCTAAAACTGTGATTTTTGCCAAAAATTTTAAATAAAAATTATGGTCTTATTTTATGGGCCATCTTATTAGCTTTATCAAAATGCCAAGTTTATCATTTTCGGTTTACTAGAATAAAAACTACAAGTGTTTTAGTAAAAGCAGATGTCATTCCCTTTAGCAAGATCTCATACTTTAAAACGCGTTTAACTCGAAATGCGATTTTTTGAAAATAATCAAACGGGGTCGGCGATTGATCAAAAAGTTTTGAACATAATTAACTGAAATTTTTTCTGTAAGTTTAGTGTAATAGTAGAATTGTTTCAACTTCCAGATTTATCAATCAGTGTCTTATTACAAAATCTACAGTCCCTTATGTGAATAGAATCACTGCCTTTTTAAGCATTTTGATATAGTAACCGAGATAAAGTGCTTAAGTTTTTGTATAAAAGAAAACTTCTCTTATCCTGAAGGTCATTTCAAAATTGAATAATATAGCAACACATTAGATTGAAAAAATTGAAAATTTGTACATAAACCTTTGGTGCAGAATGGGCCGCGTTTATGCTGTTTTTTGTCAATTTTTACCTATTTTTTGCAATTTTAGTAATAATAATTTTTTTTTCTTTTCTTAATTTTAGCATATTTTTCTTAAAATGCACTAAACAAATCTAAATATAACCAAAAAATTTCCATATCTCCTATTTAAAAAAAATAGTTGTCTCAACCAGTCGGATACCTTAAGACATTATATGTAGCTCCACTGTCAAGCCTGCCAGACGACTTCTGGTCTTTATTTCGAACACCTGTTGTAGTACAACCTTTCAATAAAATGTTTGCTGTCCCATTAATGTGCTGCTGTTTCTGTTCCTTTCCTCTCCTTCCGATGTGATTTTGAATCGTCTCTGTACCCCCTCAACACCACACAAGTTTTTCGATCTAGTAGCAAATCATTCTGTAAAAGCCTACTGCCTTAATTTGACTTTAAAAAATGTTCTAAAAGTTTTAGACTTAGGCACGGAAATATACCTATTTCATTTTAATCTAGCATTTTGTTAAATTGGCATTAAATTTTTTAATACTATGTACGCGTTTTACCAACAATTTCTTATTTATTTTGCTATATAACTCTGTTTTTTTTAAATGTTTTATCCCAGGTGAAACCCGAGGAATCTTTAGTGTCTAAATATCTTGTAGTCCATAACACTTCCGACTTGATAGATTTCTTCGACTTAGATCCTGCCCTGGCTTTGAGAGAAAAATACAGTTCCATAGGTTTACCATTTAAACTCTTCTTAAAGACGGACTTTGACAGACAGAAGGTCATAGAAATTCTTTTTTATGTCAAATACAAAGTGGTAAGTAAGAATTGAGCATCGAGTCTTTGAAAATATTTTTTCACCGCGCTCGATTTTCACAAATTTATTTACATATCCTTCATTGTGGAAACTCTACTACATTAAGACGTAGATTTTACAGTCATGCAACATACTTCAAAACAAAAATTTTAAAACAATTTAGAATTATTATTATTTTTTCCCCTTCAAATTCTATTTCTGATCAATTACAAGAACAATTATCGAGTAATCTTTATGAAAACGATATATACACTAATGTGCAAAACTTAAGCAATAAATGCATTTTTCAATTTACGATCATGAAGTTGATGAAAAGGGGTACACTAAAAGGCAGCTCAGTAGAAAGGTGAGTTATATGCAAATATCAACACTTTGGCATCAGAGGGGTCGTCACAGCACGCAAATGCTCAGTGCCAAGGCAACTTAAAAAGAAAGCGGAAGAGCGTACTTCCAGACATTCCCTACAAGAAAAAGTAAAATCATGCTTTCATAATGGCTACAAGAAACTATCAGTATGTCATTACACTTCGTAAAAGGATCGACAAGCTTGAAGAAAGGCGTATTCTGATGAGTGTTGCGCAAGAATTTGGAATTCATGTAAGAACACGAAAAACGTTCAAAATGACATGTAAAGCTGTAAGAAAAAGTGGCCATTGTCAGCCGAGTAAAACAATTGCAATAGATTACCGGTACATCGTTCTTCAGGCAAACAGTGACCGAAACCAGACATCAGAGACAACATTTCTCAGCACCTGCGTACAGTAATCGGATGACAGGTATTACGGTTTAGTGTGGACAGACGTCTGCATAAAGGTGGTCTATTCTTCCGTCATCCTGTATGCTGCATACCAAGAACAGCAGCTCATCGGTAGCAGTGATTACGGTGGCGTCCAGAACACAAAGAATGGCATCAATAGACACAGTGGCGTAACGTACACTCCTGCTATCCCCCCATCGTGGGGACAGGATTCTGGGGGGACCAACTCCTTATTGATGCCAATTACGTATTTAATTATTTTATGAAATATTAAAGGCAAAACGGTACATTGCATGAGTGCAGTATTCTGGGGGAACCAAAGTCTGACTGACGCCAAGTACAAATTTAACCAATTTATAAAATATTAAAGGCAAAACGGGACTTCGTAGTAGGGTCCTAATATTCTCCGTCACGTTACATCAATGGAGTCGCAATTTGTTTACTGATGAGGTTGTTTCAGCCTGAGCAACGATTCTCAGCGCCAGTAGTTATAGAGGGAGGTAAAGGTACAATTTCATCCATCTAACATCAGGTAAAGAGACCGTTGGTGAATGGATGCATTATATTGAATGGATAAATGAAAATCTCTATATTATCGACAGTGGCTTACTTACTGGGATCGTAACTGCGAAGCAATTGTCTTTCCACAAGGACGTCTGTTCTGAGGTGCCATTGGTCCAGACTTTACTTATGTGGCTGATAATGCACTTTCAAGCAGGACATCTGCTGTTGAGGAGTTTCTAGAAAAGAAGAATATCTTCAGGACAATGGATTGTACAGCATACTCCTTAGGTTTAAATATCATCGAATACTTTTGGGATGCTTTGGGGAGACGCCTGGGTATAAAGATCGTATTATTCTGAAGAACACCAGACAGCTGGAATATATTCTATTTGAAGAATGGCAACTCTTACCTCAAGAACTCCTGAGTAATTTGGAATGCAGTGCGAACAGACGATGTCACGCAACTATTCCAGTTAGGAGAGGTCATATATTACTGAGGTACCTTCATCATGGATAAGCAATGTTTCTCATAAACTTTATTTTGTGCATAAAGTTTTTCGTACTTTATTCCATAATGCATGCGAATATTTTTTCCAGCTTCTTTGTTTTTATCAACTTTTTAGTACAACGTTGAGCCACTTTAGTCTGAATTTCATGTCACCCACTTGATTTTCATCGGAATTAGGGTACTATGTAAAAGTTGCTTAAGTTTTACATTCAAGTGTATATTCAAATACATCAAATACTATAACGAAATGTTCAAATAATTAAAAAGGATTTATTAGAAATTGAACAAATAATTCACCAAATGATATTTTAACAATCTGCATTATATGAGATTTAACCTTATTTTAAATTTAATGACGAAATCCCTAGGCTCAAAAGAAGCTTGATATTTAAACGTAATAGACTAGTAAATCAATTGATCCATTTTAATTTACTATTTATTTTTCAAACTTTTATCAGGAATAAAACAAGTCAAATGATAAGAAGTTGAGACCAAGAACTCGTAAACAAGAAACACTTTGAAACTAAGTTCCGTCATTTTTTCCACTCAGAAAAAAAAATCTTTTGATCAAAGAGTTGTCTATTAAACTATACAAAAAAATTGAGCAACATACCTTACACTATTTTTTGACATAGTCACCACCAACATTAAGTCATTTATCATCGCGCAAACAGTTTGAAGAAAATACTTTGGTAAAATGTGGTACCTTTTGATTCAAGGAATTATTGAAAATGGTATATGCAATCTAATGCGTGTACATTGTATTCCAACACTCCAACGCGGGCACTCCTACCGTTGTTTTTACCAGCATCGAATGTAATTTCAAACAAGGTGTGACAATTAAATTTTCGGACTGCGCATGCCCTAGCCGTTAGGATTGGTGTGAAGGAATGGGAATGGAATATAACTGACTTTTATCTTAACGGTTCTGGTGGCACTTCATTCAGTCCCTCTAGCTAGTTCAGTTTGCTTTTTATCCTTTTTTGAGTAAGACGTTGTTGTGTTGAAGTGCTGCGATCATGAAAAACTTAAAAATGGAGTTGCGCATAAATTTGAAGTTCCTAGTGAAATTTAAAAATAAAATTTTTACTTAATATTTTAATAAGTTAAAAGAGTGTTTAGAGATATTTGCACCTCACATAGCCAAATTTTTGAATGGCACAATTGGAACATTGGGAGGTTGTTAAAGATGGTGAACGTTTTGGTCGATCTGTAACATCTAGAACCATTCATGCTCATCATTTTTGTTCGATATTAATGGCATTATCATGATTGAATGGGTACCTCAAGGTCAAGTGGTAAAACAGCAGTACTACACTGATGTACTGAGAAGGCTTATAGAAAGTGTGAGGAGAAAAAAGCCAAATCTGTGGAGCAACAACACGTGGATTTTTTACAAAGATAACTCCTCGTTGCACATTGCGCTCTCTGTAAAACAGTTCTTGGCGGACTGTGATCAAGCATCCACCGTACTCACCAGATCTCGCACTATATGAGTCTGTATGGGAGGTGAAGGTAAAAATAGCTCCCTTATGTAAAATGGTGACACCTAATGAGCCACAGCACTGCTTTGAAGGGTGGAAAACCGGAATGCAGCTTTGTATTGATACGGAAAGGAAGCATTTTGAAGGATGTTAAAATGTATATTGGTACATTGTTTTCAATGAAGCTAATTTTCTAGACTAATCCGGTTACTTAATTGTCACACCTCGTATGGTGATTGTTTTTTTTCATCTGATGCATATGTTACTTTTCCAAAAAAGGACGAAACTTACTTTTAGAACGCCCCTCGTGTAATAAAATAATTTAAAGAAAAAACGAAGAATAAGTGTGTTTAATTACATATACTCGCAGGAAACTCGGACTTTCCCTTCAGACACGAAACTGACCATCAATTGGCAGAATCGTCGTCAGGAATATGTTGGAACGCACTACATCAAGAGCGTCATAAGTGGAGGAAGTCTGCTGGTTTCATTCCAAATTCAACCCACGAAACCTGAATACATGGAGGAAGTCAGAAATGCGATTGATTCTCATCTTGGGAACTCTGGCATCATAGATGAAAGCTTAACCGGTGAGTAACAGTATCTTTTTAACACGCTTTTATAAGTTTCCCTTGTATGTAATGGAATCTTTGTACTCGATTTATACCCACTTTAACAGATCAGATTAATTCGAAATTTTGCACAATTGTCAAGGACCAATGGCAATACAATAATTTCATAATTTTGTTCCCTTGTCCTGAACAAGATTATCAGGAATAACGATTTTCAGATTTGGTGACTAATTCCATATACCATTTCCAGATTTGGAGACTTATTGCATATACCATTTTCAGATTTCCTGACTAATTCCATATAACATTTCTGGATTTGGAGACTAATTCCAGATTTAGTGACTAAAATATTAAGGTACAACCCTAAAAGTGAATACACTTGTGGTTAATACAAATAAAAAACAAACAAAAAGTATTCTTTATGTGAGAGAGGGGAGGGTGGGTGCGTTAGAAATTTTTTACCATAATATAAACAATTGTCTAATTTTTCTGAAAATGGAAATAAAAAAAAGACTTGTGCAAGTGAAAAAATATAATTTATATTCTAACTGCTAAATATTTTTTATTTTTATGAAGCAATTTGTTTAGAAATGATCTTATAAATTAACATTATAGCAATACGTTTAAAAGGTGATAATACGATTGACATTTAATATTTCTTCTTAACACACTTTTTTTAGATTGACCTGTACCTATAGAGACGGAATCTTTGAAATATAACGATACGGGACTCACCCGAGGCCCCGTTGATGAAAGTAATAACTATCCCCAGACCCGTTAATTAATATCCATTGAAGAGCAAGACTAATTCCAGCAGCCACATAATTCCGAATCCAAATATCAAATTCAAGGATAAATTCAACAATGAATAAATAATAGTTTAAAAAACAAAAAAAAAACAACACATTTTTATTGTAGATCGAACTAAAAAGTAAGAAAATAATTCTTAATATAAGAATAAAATGGTTAACGAGAAAATTAATGTCATTGTGCTAAAAGCGTGGGGTGCTTTGCACTACATTTTTACACTAACTCAGCATTTCGGAATAGAACTAGTAAAAAATTATAATAATTAATATAAAGCACTCCATGCTTTTACCCCAATGACATTAATTTTCTCGTCAATCATTTTATTCTTAAAATAAGAATTTTTTTTTTACTTTTTAATTCGATTCATTATAAAAGCGTGTATTTTAATTTTTTCTAAACTATAATTTATTTTTCATTTCCCTTTATTAGTTCACTCTCTCCATGAATAGATCTATCTATCTCTCTACATATGTATACTAGCTGTTACCCGCCCGCTTCGCTGGTATTTCATGATGTTTTATAAATTTTTACTGCTTATATATATGTATAAATTATTGATATCTAAGTCCTAGCATTAAGAATTTGATTGAATTGAAAAATATACTTATACCTGTAACTGTCACCTGTTGATAAAAAAAAAGGGCAGAACTCATCTAATTTGTATTTTCTAAAAATCTCTAAAATTGAAGCATAGAATGATGTTTGCTCTTTCGTAACTCAAAAACCAAGTGGATTCCCGCAAAACCAATTTTCGGTGGATCTCTACTCCGTAAATGGAACATGCAAGCCAAATTTCAAGTCTAAATCTAACAGAAAAAAGCAAAAGTTTTACTATAAATATCCCCGTAATCCCGTTGAGAGCCGTTTTCCAAAATTACTGCTCTTAGCGGATTTCAATTCAACAAAAGAAAAATGCAAACCAAATTTCATTATTATAAACCTTGTAGCTCGAAAAAAGTAATTTTTTTTGTCAATACGTCCCAGTAACCCCCTGCAACCCCCCAGAACTTGATTTGCTTAAAATTTATTCTTAGTGGATCCCTATTCAACAGAAGAAACGTGCTTAACAAATTTCAAGTATATGGGTCTAACAATTAAAAACAGGAATTTTTTTCTGTAACTCCTCTTGACCCCTCGCAAACATCTTTAGGGGTCAATTTTCATTTTACTCTTTGTTAGAGGAACTCTATTTCATGAAAGGAACATGCCTACCAATTTTCAAGCAGGATGATCAAGTAGTTTAAAAATGGAAATATTTATCGATTACGCCTCTTAATCTCCCGAAATTAAACTTGGTATTTGATATTCGCGAAACCCATTTTGTAGCGGTTCTCTACTTTACGAAAGGAATCTGCTTATCAAATTTCAAGACTGTACGTCTAACAGTTTAAAAATGGGTATAATTGTCTATAACGCCATTTGAGCCCCCGCAACGCCACTTCTGGGTCTGTTTTCACAAAACCCATTTTGTAGGGGAATTGCACTCTATGAAAGGAATCTGCTTAGCAAAATTTGAAGACTGTGCGTACAATTCATTAAAAATTCAAAAAAATTATCAATAACGCCCCTTGAACCCCCGCAACACCACCTAGGGGTCGATTTTCACAAAACACATTTTGCAGTGTATTTCTATCCTATGAGAGGAATCTGCTAACCAAATTTCAAGACTATGAGCTTAATAGTTTAAAAAAAGAAATAATTATTTATATCTGCCCTTAACCCCCCGCAACACCCCTTGGGGGTCAATTTTCTCCAAACCCGTTTTGTAGCGGATATTTACTCCATGAAAGAAACATTCCTACCAATTTTCAAGCAGGTAGGTCAAATAGTTTAAAAACGAAAATATTTATCTCTTACGCCACTTATTCCCCTGCAACGCCACTTAGAGGTCTGTTTTCACAAAACCTTCTTATAGCTGTTCTCTACTCTATGAAAGAAATCTCTTTATCAAATATAAAGACTGTGCGTCTAATAGTTTAAAAATGGAAATAATTATCTATAACGCCCCTTAAGTCACCTCAACGCCACTTGGGGCAATTTTCACGAAACCCATTTTTAGCGTATCTCTACCCTATGAGAGGAATCTGCTTACTAAGTTTCAAGACTGTACGTCTAATAACTTAAAAATAGGAATTTATAACGCCCCTTAAACCCCCCGCCCCCGCAACACCCCTTGGGGGTCAATTTTCCCAAAACCCATTTTGTAGCGGATATTTACTCCAGGAAAGAAACTTACCTACCAATTTTCAAGCAGGTAAGTGAAGTAGTTTAAAAACGGATATATTTATCTATTACGCCCCTTAATCCCCCGCAACGCCACTTAGAAGTCTGTTTTCACAAAACCCGTTTTGTAACTGATCATTATTCTACGAAAGGAATCTATATATATCAAATTTAAAGACAGTGCGTCAAATAGTTTAAAAATGGAAATAATTATCTATAACGCCCCCTAAGCCCCTGCAACGCCACTTGGGAGTCGATTTTCAGCAAACTCATTTTGTAGCGGATCTCTACTCTCTGAAAGGAATCCGCTTACCCAATTTCAAGATTGTACATCAAGTAGTTTAAACATGGAAACAATTATTATTAAAGCCCTTAGCCCCCCCGTAACGCCCCTTGCGTTTCGAATTTCGGAAAATCCTTTCTTAGCTGATGTCTACTCTATCAAAGGAACATGTCTACCAAAGTTCAAGTCTGTAGGTTGAATAGTTCCAGAGATTTCGTGATTAGTCAGTCAGTCAGTCAGTGAGTGAGTCGCTTTTCTCCTTTATATATATAGATATATACATATATACACCTTGTTCAAATTTTCAATCGTTAATAAAATACTTTCTTTTATCCATTCAAATTCAAATACATTTTTTAAACATGTAATGGGTCATACCTGATTTCAATAGAGTTTTCTCTAATATTAATTCATTAATAAATGAATAAATAGTAACAGACAAAAATAATAGTTCAACATCATATATAGAAAAGAAAATTGTTCGTTATGTGCCTGTAGTGCAATGGATAGCACGTTGTTCTGATCCATAGGTCGTGGGTTCGAATCCCACCTGCAATGGCCGAATTTTTAAGAATGTGATTTGTTTATTACGATACTATTTTATTAGAATAATTAAATTGAATTAATGAATAAATAGTAACAATAAACAAAACTAGTCCAAAAAAAACACCTATATAGAAAGAGAAAGGGGAAATTGCTTTCGTCACTTAATATTGTGATTCTGCCATATGTATATATATATTTATATTAATTATAACTATTTATAAAAAGTAACTAAAATAAAAAAAAAATTCTCTTTGTTCCTAAGTAGGAATTGACTTAAATTTTTTTTATATATTACTTGTTTCAAATGCGCTGATTTTTCCACTTGTGGTCTGAGTAACACAATAGTCGTGACGATCTAATGACTTAAGAGTACTCAAAATAAAGTTAAGTTTACGAAAAAAAAACCTTTGTTTTATATTGAAGACTGTACTATAAGCAATTATCTTCTCAATTTAAGCTATAAAAACATCTTCCAATAAAGCTGTTTTTCATTCACTTAGTACAAGCTTAGAACATCGGAATGATGCATCTATTAAAATGTTTGCATTCATCAGCTAATTTTGCATCCCATATAAGGTATACATTGTACCCTATAAAATTAATAAATATGCTAAATAAAATAGAGGTAGTTTTTTTTAATTTATTTATTGTGCTAATTTCATATTTATAGCAGCAAATACATTTTATTTTATAATCAGTGCAATAAGACAAAAGTGTGCCTTATCACATTTTTCTACATTGTTGCTTGTTGAAATTCCCATCACAGCCTGCAAGTTCATTTCGGTCAATTTGCATTTATATTTTTTCTTGATATTCATGCAAGAGAAAACTGTGTTCACAAATATTAAATCAAATTTAGAGATCATTTTCTATCGATTTGGTTTTTTGACTGTCTTGGTAGGCTTCAAAAATATTCTTTGTGCTTTTACGAAAGAATTTTGAACATATATCAACAGTTTTGAATTTTGATTTGACGTGTAGTGTGGAAAATAGAAGAGCCAGCTAAGGTGTAGTTCGCCGGTTTTCTCAATCATGGGGTGCAGTGGCATACGCAAGGGACAGATTAGGGATTTTAAACCCCACCCACGCACCAACATATTTTCAATTAATAGCATAAATATTAGGTGTTTTTATGTACTGGTTTTTAAAATATAATCCCTCCCCCTTAACATATCCCTCCCAACTCGTGTTTCTTCGTATAATGCAACGTTATTAAATAAAATCAAATCAAATCTCTGTCTTAATTGCATTCCATTTCCTTTTTTACTTAAAATTTCTGGCAATTCAAAACGCTTTTTTCGATTCATAATTTTAATACTGTATAATCACGAGTGGTTGTCCACTATTTTGATAAATAGCCGGATAATTTCTTTGAAAAATAATCATAAAACCTAAAAATTCTGAAAATCTTAATTTTCGATATCCTGTAACACATATTATGCCATGGAATAGCGGAGTTCTTCATTCAAACGAGAAAAAAATGCAAAATTTTATATAGATCAAACATAGGGGAAACTATCCATTTAAAATATGTCAAAAGGGGCGTGATCATTTGTTTACATTTTTATTTTTCATATTTTAGAGCTATTTTATCAACAAACATATAAGTACTATACATTTTTAGATTCAGAAAAATATGCACTATTTTTTAGAACTAAAATTGAAAAATCGATTTTTTGAAAGTATATGATGTCCTGGTTACCTTAACGGCTCTAAGCTCGAGCTCGTGACACACCAGCAACGAGTCCGTGACCTTGAAAACTAGGCTCCCTCATCCACCTTGAAATTTTTAGACTGGAAGCAGCTTGTTTAGTATTTACACTTAGGGGGCAAGGAGGCTGATTATATCGATAAATAATTAAATATAATTTTTGTCATTGTGTGTGTGTTTAATTTTAATTTTAAAAAAAAATACATCTAAAATCAATCAGCCCAATCTAATTTTGACGTGATATTTCCATTCAGATTAAAATAACATTCTAACTGATGTTTCACACATTTCAGGAAAGTTAAAAGATCTCAGCAAAGAATTGAATTCGAAAATATTTATGAACAGGCAGTACTGGGTATCCGGCATTGGTCTCCATGGTCCACCTTCAAGCATGGAAGAAGTTTCAAAGTTCTCTCTGCGGTTCCCTACTCTGGTGAAGAACACAGGAGATGGCAAAGGCTTCCTTTTAGACGTCGAAGTGGTGGATCTCCACACGGTAGATCCTAACTTCAAAGAATACAAAACGAACCCGTAAGTTCCGGTTAGTTAATGTTACGTTAGTTAATGTGTTGGCAATTAATTCTAACAGTAGTGTGGCAATTGCTTCTCGATTGAAGAAGCTTAAATAATAACAAATGATACCGAAATTGTGCGGTACTAATTTGATATCAATACGCTACCCGCCAAATTGTTTTAAATTTTTGCCAAATTGAGCGATAACATTACAATATGGTTAATTTGATTTTTATCGTTTAGTACAGTTTGCGATAATATTAAAGTACATGATCATGATGAGTTTACTTGATTGCGGTAAGCCTATTAACTCAGGTGATTATTTCAATTTTTTTAAAGAATTTAACTATATTTCTATATTAGGCGCTGTTGTTACAATATTCGTGTTCTATTTTTGTGATCTTTTTCGTAAAATAGGGGATGCTGTGACATTATAGGTAAAAACAATTCCCGTTTTTAAACTCTTAGAAATACAGACTTAAAATTCGTCAGTTGAATTTTTTTTGTACAGATCCAATAAGAACAAGTTTTACAAACACTGACTCTCGAGGGGGTTCTATAAGTGTTATTGATAGAAATTCCCGTTTTTGAACTATTAAACCAACAGTCCAAAATTTGGCAAGCATGTTTACTTTGTTAAGTAGAGATATACGCAGAACGAGAATTTTAAGTAAATCGACTCCGAAGGGAAAGTTGAGGAGGCTATAAACAGTAGATTTTTTTTAAAAAAATCACATTTTTGAACTATTAGATCCGCAAACAAAAAATTTCGTAAGCATATTTCTTTGTTGGGTACAAAGTCACAAAAAAAGAAGGTTTTAAGGATATCATCTCCGTGGTGATAGGGCTTAAAAAATAAAAATAACTTTGCTTTAAAAACTCTTGTCCTGTCATTTTTAATTTAAGAGATGAGAGGTTTAAGAATGTTTTTCCTGTATAATCGAAAGCTTAACACAAGAACTTTAATACCAATCACTAAAAAACAATAGACAGTCCTACAACATCATAAAATACCCAGCCAAGTAGTAGGATGGCTAGTATATATAATCGGACCTCTATTTCACGAAGTTTATAATCCCGAGGAAAAGCTCGTTATGTAAGAATTCGCTAAATAGAGATTCATCTATTAATGTACTTTAGAAACCACATAAACCACAAAACAATTTTTAATTCATAAACACTGAATATACGTAGTAGGATTTAAAAGTTCCTGGACTGAGAGAGTCTATACCTTAAAAAAATATTACCAATTAAACAACTGAAACACATCTTTCTTCAAAAGGCCCTTCAGTAACAACACACTTTTGCCATGGCTTGTAAAGGTCAGCGAAACATTTCTGATATCTATTTTTAGCCATGTCCTTTAATTCAACCTGCGGTGCACTTTTAACTTCATCTGCAGATTGGTCTTCGTTTAACATGTGGGGAATTATATGTTGACACACAAAATGCTTGTTAGGATCCTTAGTCAGTATCCATTGACATATTGCTGAGGATATCCCAACTGATTCTGAAGCCTATTCTTACGTACCGCCTCGAAAATCTTGTGACGGATCTATACGCGGTTCTACTAATCCCTTCAGGATTCTTTTAGAAAAATATTTATTTCAACTAACTTCCACCGAGAAAGGAAGCGTGATTATGCAAATTCAGTATGTTATATAAATTCTGTATTCGCTAGTTTGAAGAGTTGGCAAGTTAGCTGGAGAGTTGGAGAGGGAAGGATCGTGGAATGGGGATTAAGTGCATTTCGAGTTTATCAATGGAAGATTACTGAGGGTGGATCAATCGATGGTGATTAAATCCAGATAAGAACCGTCTCCAAGGTTCAAGTGTAGGACTTGACTTCATAAAAGTACAGTCATCGTGAACCTTATTTAAATAGAAGTTAGCTCTACTTTCTGATCTGTTATCTTAGTTAGATTGTTATTGTGTCTGCTTGATATTTTGGTGACAATAAAATAAGTAGTGTGAATCATGTCTACTGATTATTCAGTTTCTCCCACACACCTAGGTGGGTCCGAGAGTAGACAAGGGGGTTCAGAGGGAAGCAGGAACCGACAGGCATTACAACCTTTTCGGTGTTTTCAGCAGTGTGTTAAGTCTGTGGACATCCACAGTGTTTGCCGTCTTCACCACTTTCCCTGCCTTCTCTGAAACCTCGATGCCACTCAAAGGTTTGCATTCGCGATAATGTATCACAGCCTTACACCTGCTTCAAAATTTCGTAGCACTTTTTCCTAGACGAACACAAAAATCAATTTCCATTATCCTCTGAACAAACACAATCTCTTTCCCACGACTCAATACATCCGCCTACAAAATACGACGCCGTGGGGATCCACCGACCACGTGATTCGGGACAAACCTTTATTAGAATAGGGGAAGAATGCAATAACCCAAAAAATGTTATTGTAGTCGCTCTACTGCAAAATTTTTTCCCGAGATATAGGCTCAGTTCGAGAACTTTTAAATCTTACTAGTATTAATAAAAAAGTAATTACATACACTTTATGTAAATTAGTATTTTGTTTATTTTATAAATCTTGCCCATCAAAAGAAATCGGAAAGTAAATTTAGGGGGGGAAAACATTGTCCTGAAATAGACTGTAATTTTTTTCAACTTTAAAAAAATAATTGTATACCAAAATTAATGAATTTTCTGTAATGATATTTTCTGATTTTAATCCTAAAAGTAATTTTAAATATAAATTATCTTACCAGTAATTTTATGCATACATTGCCATAAGCGTCCTTAAATCAATTACTCATAAAATCTGTTAATTTTATTTGAGCATTTCATTTGAAAAATTACCGTACTCTTGCTCCCCTGGTAAAATGAGTTCATAGACAATTATCCCCATAAAATGCGTTAAAAGAGAGAATAGTTTCAAACGTTCAGAAATGTTTTTAAACTAGGGAGATAAAAAATTGAATCACAAGAGAAAAAAGTTCGTTAAACAGAAAATAAACTTCCAGTTTTGGAGGTTGTCTTACGAAGAAAATAGTAAAATATTCTGGGTTCCTGGTAAAAGTTCGCGAAATAGAACAATTCGCTAAATGAAGAAACAAAACTTCGTAAAATGAAGTTTTGAAATAAAAACTAACCACTGAGAGAGACTCACTTCTTATATACTATCAAGGACCCATCGCAGCACCGGAACCATCGAATGTGCCTTAGAGACAACATAATTCACAATAGCATTAGCTATCGCCAGATAAATGAGACCGCATCCTGGAACTGCATTACCTCAATTTGTTTATCTACTTGTCTATTTTCACTTGTGTTGTTCGGGTTAATTGAATTGTTCATTATTTACTTAGTTCTCATTTATCAATAATCATCATTCTTCGATATTTAGAAGGTTTTCGAAAAAGGGAATTGTAGACGTTAATATAGGAATCACACACATACCAGGAACTTCGATAAAGGAGGGGGAATTTCCATGGTAATATGTTATGCATTCGAATATCTTCGTGTAACACCGGATTAAATGGAAAGGAATGAAACCCGTCTTACAACGAAAAGAAATAAACAAATTTCGAAAACGGGAATTTTAATGACATAGTTAAAGAAATTACTCACATTGCGCGTGCGTACAGACACACAAAAGTGTTGTCGTCCTGAGGGAAACAAGATATTCCCATCAGGATTAAGTAATACACTCGGTAAAAACCCGTGCAACGCCGGGCTAAGCGAGGGGGGGGGAGAGAAACAAGGAAGTCAAAGTAATTTCGAAAAAGAATATTGATAGTGCTGATTTTTTTGAAGGGAAGGGTAAATGTTAAACGAGAAAGCCCGAGCGAGACCGAGCCATGCACACATCGTACACGTACACACCCACATAGAAGTTCTAACGTCATGAGGGAAGATAAAATTCTCCATGGAGATTAAGTTATACACTCGGTAAAAGCCCGTACAACGCCGTACTTAGCGGTGGGGAAAGAAACAAAGAAGTCAAAGTAATTTCGAAAAAGAATATTGGTCATGCTGATTTTGTGAAGGGAAGGGAAAATTTATAAAAGTAGAGAAAGCCCGTGCAATGCCGGGCCATTCAGCTAGTAGTTATATTAATTCGCGAACATTTACACAGTGAGGCTCAAGAACCATTAAATCAAAATCTGAAAAACTTTAAACATTAAACATATATTATTAACATTAAAAACAGTTAAATTCCCAAACCTAAACATATTAATTCAACATTCAATCATGCGAACATCTTAAGAAGCAATCATAATAATAATCCCTTAATTTCTTGACAAAGCAGATCACATGCGTTTTTATATTAAGAGAAGAACTGATTGCATAAGAGAAAAAAACTTTATACAGTTTTATGCGGCACATTCGATAGCGGTATAATTTAATAGCATCACAATCTGTTTATATTTCTCCTAGCTCAAATTCCAGGTGAGATAGAAAATTGAGATAAAGGAAGCTTAAGGTTACAGCAATATTTTAAAATTATATTTTTATACAGTTATTTTTCACATAACTCTATACCAGGCATGTCAAACATGCGGCCCGCGGGCCACATGCGGCCCGCCAGTACATAGGTTGCGGCCCGCGAAGACATTTTACAAAATTAATTACAGTTTTCAAAATCAGGGTTTATTAAGTTTTTTTTTTATTTTAAAATTCACATTTCCGTTAAACTTTTAAAAATTTACAATATATTAACCTGTTATTTATTCTTGTTCTTAAAAAAATCCTATTTAATTATAAAAATAGCCTTCAAATGCAAATTACTTTTAATATTTTATTAAATTTTTTCTCATTTAATTTTACAGAAATAAATTATTTTTTAATAAAACTCTAAATGCATTTATGAATATCATTTGTTATAGAAATCGCATTACGATTGATTTATCGTGTGTGCGACTTTTATTTCTCTTTGAAGAGTCCAATTGGCTAGAGACGAATAGCGTGACTAGAAGCAGTTGAAGTATTATTTTTTTAAAATTTAAAAACCCTAGATTACCAAGACAAAATGTAGTGCTTAATCAATAGTTTGTGAATGAAAGTGGATTTTGGTTTTCATTCATATTAAACTAGAAAGTTATTTAATAGAAACATAGTCAAACTTCTAGAACAGAGTAAAAAAATGTGAACTGACGATGAACATCGTAATTTTCCCGAAAAATGGGAACTGCAATGTTATTATGCCCAAAGCAAGAATAAAATATTGTGCCTGGCATGTGAAAGCTGCAATTCAGTTGCTAAGGAATATGATTTTAAAAGGCACTATGACACAAATCTAAGAACAGTCACAAATATGTTGCATCAGCTTCATTGGTACAAGGCTCAAACTCATATGACTCGAGTTCGTTACCTTGTGTGACCGCTAGGCTACCGCAGCCACCTAAATTTGTTGAAGACAATACAACTGCAGTAAAAACTAGTTATATATTATTACTTTTTTAATCGTAAGCACAAATCGAAACCATTTACTAAAGAAGAATTTTTTCGTGAATGCTTAATTAAAGCGGAGGAATTTCCGTATTTACTCGAATCTAAGTCGCATTTTTCCCCCAATGTTAATGCTGCAGAAAATCGGGCGCGGCTTAGAATCGAAGGGAAAGAAATTTGTTGGATAGGGTATTTAGAGCAATTACGAGAGCATGCATGCAGCTAAAAGTTTATAATACTGATAAAATAAATAATTATTCTTTCTCATTAGTTCTTATTTTAAATTTATTTTAATTTCGTAAAATTTGATATCGATAAACCCTCTTGCACTATTTTTCATTTTTTACAAAAATTTGTTGAGAATTTGGGGTGCAGCTTAGAATTGATTGCGGCTTAGATTCGAAAAAAAAGAAGAAAAAACGGTATTATGTCCAGTACAAACAAAAAAATTTAGATCTATAAGTTTAAGTCGAAATTCTGTAACCAGCAGATGTGATGAAATAGTCGTGAACTGGGTCAATTCGAATCCTGTAGTGTGCATAATACTTATTTTTGATGCATTTAAAGAAGTTTTGAGACAAAACGTTCCTTGGAAAAAATGTTGGTTTATCTTGCAACTGATAGCGCAACTATCGTGACCAGTATTACTAAAAGAGCAGCGAGATCAAAAGAAACAAGCAAACAGCATGGTAATAATAATTTTAAATATTTTCATTGTATTATTTCATAGCAAGTACTGTTCTTGGGTATGAACTTGGATATGTTGGACATGTTTTAAAATAGTTAGTAAAATTGTAACTATACACCAGCATGTAGACTTTAGCATCGTCGATTTGCTTCATTTTTGGAAGATATAGAATGTGAATTTATCTCGGTCAACCATATTATTCGAAAGCTCAATGAATTTCAAGTCATAAAGTGTTAAAACGATTTTTTTTAATCTTCTGGATAAAATTATTATTATTTTTTGGAAGCAAAGAAAAATTATGAATGTGCTGATTTAACAGATGAGAAAATATGAAAGAAGTAAAAGATGTTGAATTATATGATAAGAAAAGATAAAAGAAAAAGATGCTGAATTAAAAGATGAGAAAAGATGGGGGAAAAAAGATTCTGAATTAAAAGTTTAAGTATCAAAATGAGAAAACCAACTGGCTTTCTCAGTTGATCTTACACGTCAATTTAAGTTTCAAGGCAAAACCCTTATTGTTACAATGTTATTTGATATTAACGCTTTCAAACAAAAATTATTACAAACATAAAGAGAAAACTTCTCACTTTGAAAGCTTTCAAAATTTATTGATTAAATCACTTAAATCAAAATTTACAGAACATTCTCACCAAATTGAATTGTTAGAAATGGAATTCGATCGAATATTTTCTAAATTTTAAAAATTTTGAATAACAATTTAATTTTTAACTTTACATCTATCTATCTATATTGAAATTATTCATGAAAATTTACAAATGGAATTAATTGAAATCTATTGCGATTCCTTGCTGAAGCAAAAATGTTTGTAAATTCAAACTCTAGATTTGTATGCATATTCATTTGTAGATCGGTTTCTTAAAATTTTATCATTTTTTACGCATATAATGAATGGCTATGTTTGGAAGCATTTATTTATGCGAAAACTTTTTTCTTTAAGCAAAAATAACAAAAATTTTGAAAGGTCAAGATTAAATGATAAACATTTATCATCATTTTTTAAATATTACATCAGCTCAATATGTTCAACCAAGTTTTGACGACTTGCGTTTTGAGAAAACAAACGATATTAAATATCTTATAAAAGAAATATTAAATTGTATTTCGTAATATAACTTTTATTTTTGTTTTTTAATAAAACATATAAAACATCTATAGCTTAAAAAGTGAAAGGAAATATTAGACGACTATATATGTATAACATATAATACATTGATTTGTATAAATAAGAATATAATCATTCTAAAAATCCTGTTTCATTAATTTTTTGAACATTGAAAACATGCGGCCCTCAACTAATATAAAAAAGTTTATGTGTGTGTGTAGCCCATGATATCAAATGAGTTAGACATGCCTGCTCTATACCATAGAATATCTTTTCCGCATAGGTTACAATTTTTTTCTGCATGTAATCGCGATTTATTCTAGTATACATACCTTCAACTACTTAGTGTATAAATAATTTTACTAATATATTTACAGTAGTTAAGCTAGTATTATGTTACTTTGCAGAAATGGTCAACGCTTGACAACTGTGGTCATATGTAGAAGTTTTTAAATATATATATAATGCAATATTCTCGCGAAACTAAAAGAAATGTATAAACTTACAGAGGAGGTTAACGTCCTCTTTTTTAAAATATTTGAAGTTTTCTGAGCAATTTCGTTATCCTTTACCTCTTCTTCGTTTTCACGATCATTCCAGAAAACTTCATAACACCTTAACACGTTTAGAATGAACAAAGATAACTTTATTATAATCACGCGTTCGATGGTTTAAACGAGAATTCGATTTTCTCTTTCAGACATTTGGCTCCGGTACTGAGAGAAGTTTTCGCGAAATTTGACGATATTCAAGTTGCGAAAAGCGAATTCGAATCTTGGATGGATAAAAACGTTTTGTCAGAAGAGCAAGATGAAAAGGTAAGATAATAATTTCCTACTGCATAAACTACAAATCTGATAAATGTCAGCAAAGGGTACTCTTGTTAAGAACCCTGTTCGGACAGAAATCTTCCTTTCGATCGAGAAAAATGCAATACACATAAACAAAACCGTTTAGCAAACATCACACATTCGACTTCTTTTTTTAAAAAAAAAATCTTAGAAATGCATTTTTATAAGCTTGTGAGATGGTTTTAAATAGAAATTACAAGGTGTATATATACAAAAGGTCATTCTCACTTTATAGAAACGATTTTGTAATTTATTTTCTCGCTTGCATTTTGAGATAAAACTTTGGCAACTTCAGAATAACCGTCTGCTAATGTTTTATTTTTATTATAATGTAAAATAAAAGATTTATTTTGAAAATGACTCATAAAATTGATAAATGACCCGAAGGTTACGTAACTGCGCTTTCCGAGGAGAAATATTCGTATTAACAAATTTTAAAGCGTTGTAAAAATCTCCGTAATTGCATTTTTGAAAAAAATATGTTATAATATAATTTGAATAAAGTAAATTTGAAAGAAAAAAAAGTTTAGCTGAAAGTAAAAATAAAAACATGACCATTCTAAGACTATTAAAACTCAGGCAACAATGAAAAACAGCAATGTTTGAAAAACAACACAAACAACAAAACAATGAAAAACAACAAAACAAAACCTGCCGACTCAAAGATTCATTGCATCGGAACTAAGAATAATTTCCGGCACTGTAAGTAAAAATCATTCATAAAAGTTTAAAATTAAAAACTATGTTAAACCTAAGGTTCGTCTGCTTTTGCCAAAACATGGCTAAAAAAATTGTAGAAAATTATATAAAAAAACACCTAGCTGCTGAGAAATGGAAATTTGTGGTAACACTCAATGAGGCATGGGTTTATTTATGTGACTGTAATAAAAAGAACATCAATTTTCTGTTACTCAACTGACTGGACTGTACATAAAAGTTCGAAAAGGGCTTCATTATAGTTGTGGGATTTTGTTATAACGACAAATTAAAAAACACAAAAGTCTTCATTAAAGCCAAAATATTGATTCCCTCTGTTGCCAGCAGAATATTTTAGAAGCAATTTTTTTGAAGAAGAAATTCAATTCTGATGTGGATAGGACATTGATAAAGTTAAGCTTCTGATAGACAAAGTCTCTAGTCACACGTCTAAGTCAACCGCAGCTTATTTTGAAAAGAAAGAATCAGAAACACAGGAATGAAGTATATCCCATTTGATGAAATACGTGTAAAATCACCCTATGCTTCTCCGATGGATATTTGTGCTCTAAGTTTATTAAAACGAGTCTTAGAAAAACACTGAACGGATTTTGGAAAATGGTTCAAGAGGAATGGATTAAAATTGGCATGACAGTACTTAGAGAAAAAGTTTACTTTCACAGAAGATTCGAGCTAGAGCTATTCTCAAGAATCATGGCTATCCGATAAAAGAAAATTCACACAAAAAATACGGCATTTATAGATAAAAACTAATCGTAAAAATCGTTTCCATAAAATACGAACTACCTTTTGTGTGTATTATTGAGCAGATCGGGGTTCGAGGACTTTATGCAAAAGAACAAAACAGTTCTTCAATAACGATACAATTTACTGTCAAAAACAATCCTTAGAATAGAAGGTTTTTATATACACATTCTACAATGCCCAGACACAACTATCAGTGTCTAAATATACAGGTACTTAACGTTAAAGTTTATCCGCAAATAACCACTCGGCCCGTAGACAAGTGAACACTTCTACAGCTGAAGTAAAACTGGCACAGTTTCGGCAAGCGACTGCTATTTATAATCTGCGCGGCTATCTTCCAGTGCTTTCTCGAAAATTAAATTTGCGTCATAATTGATGACGTTATAGACTTCCCCAGTGATTTCGTGAATCAACCATATGGTCTCTAAGTCACAAAAAATGTTCACCAAATTTGGTTGCCAAAAATGATGCCGAAATGATAAGTTTGTGGAAACTTATCACAGGCAATCCTACTGTGAACCATCTGTTTTCACGAATTTTCTCACTCACTTTTTCAACCAAACCATCATTAATAACATAAGGTTGCTTACTCCATGCATTGTCAGGATCATTGTCCAGCCCATTTTCTTACCATTTCATCACTCATTACATTTTCATCACAAATCTCTACAAGTTGACGAAGAATTTCAACTGGCTTAACATTCCTTGCTTTCAAAGAACGGATTATAGAATATTTTTCACTGTCAATTTGTGACGGATCTATACACGCTTCCACTAATTATTCCTTCTTATCTCTTTAAGCAAAATATTCAATTCAACCAACTTTCATCGAGTAAGCAAACGTGATTTATGTAAATGAGGTATATTATATAAATTCGGTTTTCGCGAGTTGTTGATGACACGTTGAAGTTGATGCGGTGGATGTGCGCAAATGGGAGTTATCATAAGTTTGAGAATTAGTTGCTAGTTAAAGATTGAAAAGCAGTGGAATTAGTTAAAGATTACAGAGCGTGGAGCCAACGTCATTTGATCAAGACGAGAAGAGTGCCTGAAAGTTTCCAGTGTAGAATCCGATATATTAAAGGTTCAGGTACTGTGCATTTGATTAAGTAGAAGCTAGTTATTCGTGTGCGACGTAGTTGTAATTGAGCGTATTTAAGCTATCTTAGATTCAGTTGAAGGTCTGTAGTAGTATCCCTGTGTTATAGAATCTCAACTCCGCACTCTACTATATTTCATATACCTTAATTTGAATTGTATTGTGTATGTTTGATAACTGTTAAAAAAAATTAATAAATTAATTAGATTGGAAATCATGTCTGTGGATTATTCTGTTCCTCCTACACATCTAGCCGGGTTTACAGATAGACGAGAGGGTTCGGATGTAAGAAGTAACCGAACGCTACCACAAACTGTCTGGAACATTTTAATCACCTACTAAACCGCGGAAAAATAACACAATACGGCTATTATTGCGCCATTGCACTGTCAATGAACCAGAGATATATGTGCGCAAAGCTCAAACTCGAATACTATCGCTGCAGTTATAGTAGAACAAAACGGTACTTAGTTTCCTGCCACGCCTTGAAAATTGAATAAATAGTAAAATATTTTGATTAACAATTCTAAAAAATCGCATAAACTTAGTACAATATCAGTTTATTAAAGCGCCTTTTATAATCGGAGAAAAAAAATTAAATGTATTCATTTCACATTTTCTTAAAACAGGTCGATGCTTTTTACGGAAAACTAATGCCGGCTTACGAAGCGATGACATCGGCTATTGCTAGACTAGATGTTAATGGACCAGTCAGTCAGTTTGATGCAGCTTTCCAGGCTTACGGCAAGAGCCAAGGAAGTAACAAATATGTAACAGAGTTACGGGAGTTGATGAAAAGTATCGTAAGTATCTTCAGAGTCGATAGTTTTCCAGGTGTATGAAACATGTTCCGAAAATAAGTTATGCCATTTTATTTCCACATGAAAATTTCATTGCCAAAAAATCCACACAATGCATAATGAGCTTGTGACGGATCTATACTAACCCCTTGGGGATTCTTCAGGGGAAACAATTGTATCAACCAACTTTCACCGAGTAAGGAAAGCGTGATTATGCAAATTAAGTATATTATATAAATTCTGTATTCGCGAGTTTGAGGAGTTAGCTGGTTAGTTGGAGAGGGAAGGATCGTGGAATGGGGATTAAGTGCATTTGGAGTTTATCTATGGAAGATTACTGAGAGAGGATCAATCGACGGTGATTAAATCCAGATAAGGATCGCCTTCAAGGTTCAAGTGTAGGACTTGACTTCATAAAAGTACAGGCATCGTGAACCTTATTTAAATAGAAGTTAGCTTATTAGTGAGCGACGTAGTTTATATTGAGTGTGTTTAAGCTACCGTGGAATCAGTTGAGGATCCGGCTATTGAGTCTCACCTCCACGTACTACTATCTGATCTGTTATCTTAATTAGATTGTTATTGTGTCTGCTTGATATTTTGGTGACAATAAAATAACTAGAGTGAATCATGTCTACTGATTATTCAGTTTCTCCCACACACCTAGCCGGGGTCTGAGGGTAGACAAGGGGTTTCAGAGGGAACCGACAGGCATTACAAGCTAAACAAATTTCCCTATTTTAGAACATAATCGCCACCGACATTCAGACATTTATCGTAGTGAGAAATGTTTGAAGAAACTACTTAGGTAAATCCCGCTGCCCTGTAGCCACTTCTACATGGATCGAAATGGCCGGCGAAATACCGGCATTAACAGTCTCTAGACCCGTTCACATGATGAGCCAGCATTTTATCGGTTTGAAAAGAGGATACAATTTTTGGTCCCGCTTCGGAGCAGGGCAAGTAGGGAGAAAAGCGAGTTCCTTTTCAAATTTTCTCATGATGCATTGCGACCGAGGTTCATTTGTTCGAAGCACATTTGTGGAATCTGCATGTTGGAGGACAGAAGAAATCCCAATAAAAGGATGTTGAGAGTGAAATGTACAGTGAAAAATAAGCTTTAAAAGAAAAGGAAACAAGAAAGGACCAAAAATACTAATTTTACAATAACTAATAAATTCAAAATATGTTTGTAATAAAAAACCCTTCTATAAAAACATTCCAATGCAATATATTAAATCTTAAATTTACACACAAACAAATTTTAGACAAACATTTAATTTATCGTTTTTAGCGTCACAATGAATAAACTATTGTAAATAATTAAAATTATATAATTGTGAAATTTTATCATTAAATTCTTCACATCTCTATATTTTTTTAGCACAATTGGAATAAATACATATTTGTGAGTCCAGAATCTGATTATAGATTATAAATTTTGTCAGGTCATCCATTGCAAAAAAAGAAAATATGTGAAACAAAGTGGCTTCTAAATAAGGCAATAGCGAAGATTCTGGACGAGCATTGCAGTAAACATTCTGGGGGTTTCCATGGTTACACCGTATAGTCACGTGAATCCATCAACCAATCATCAGATTCTGATGTAAACGGGCTGAAAAAAATACCGGCTTATATCACAAACCCTATTTTGCCTGTGAACGGGGCCTATGAGGCAAAGAATTGTCGCACCGCCTCCTCCCTCTACGTTGTTTTAGAAATTACGTCCCGAGAGTGCACCATTCAGGGCAGTGACCAAGTGAAAGACCGATGGGGGGGGGCTGAATGAATATTAACGTCGCACTATTCAGCTACTCGAGAGCTTTGGGCGACGACCTCGTCATTTTGAACAGTGGTCAAGTGAAAAGGACGACACCTGATCTGGCACTACCCTCTCCTAACCTCCACACCACACCAACGGAAAGACGTGTGAGCATCGACAGATTTAACGGGCATCGCACCCCTACATGGTGGGTCTTCAGTTGTACTTAGGATAGAACTTATTACACGCCGACCACGAGTCCGTTGCCTTGACCACTAGGCTACCGCTGCCACGAGTGCGATGTGACAATGTTGTTTTATCGAATGATTGAATGTCGCCCATTTCGATCTTTATCCTCCCCATTTTACTATCCTTCACCAGCGACTATTGATGAGACATAACCTGCACAGCCTACTTGGTCAGTAAGCCTTCATGGAGCACGGACACGCATGTTCCACTTGCCCATCCGTTCCAAATAACGGCACGCACTTCCATTGACAACTACGTTGTTGGCGCAGATCTGTCTCTCATCTTTATTTGTACTCAATTGAACTCGGGCACGCCTTCCCGCTGCTACTCTCTCTCTCTCTCTTCGGCGCTCAGTGCATGTAGCATTCTTCCGATGCTAACACTAATTCCAACGGCCGCGGTGGCCGAGTGGTCTAGGCATCGGATCATGGCTAGCATGTCATGAGTTCGATCCTAGTACCACTAAAAACCCGCCGTGTAGGGGGGCGATGCACGTTCAATATGTCGAGAGCTCAAACTTCCTCCCGTTGGTGTGGTGTGGTAGTTAGGAGAGGGGGTGCCAGCCCAGGTGTCGTCCGCGTCACTTGACCGTGGTTCAAAATTACGCGGACCGTCGCCAAAAGCCCTCGTGTTGCTAATCAGTGCGACGTTAATATTCTCTCACTCACTCTCACCTTAACACTAATTCCCTCGTTTAACCAACAATGAATTTGGTTTCCTATGGCGATAGTTTACTTCACCTGGTGCACAATCT
>BMAO01023757.1:0-34964 GCA_019973975.1 Trichonephila clavata
ATCTTGTTCAAATTTTCAATCCTTAATAAAGTACTTTCTATTCATCCTATCAAGTTCAAATAAATTTTTTTAAACTTGTAGAGGATGAAACTTGATGTTAACACCGTTTTTAAAAAAATATTAATTCATTATCTACCAGTTTAATTAGTTAAATCAAAATAATTACCGGTTTTAGACAGTCAATGTAGGAATTGACTTAAAAAGATTTTTTTTGTATTACTTGTTAATGCTTTAATTTTAAAACAGCATTCCTTTTTTGAAAAAAATATGTACGTGATCAGATAAGTAGTTTTTATGAGTTTATTTATCGGCTAAATTTTTTAAAATTAGATGTGTTAAGCAACACTTGAATTTTATTTCAGGTTAACGTTTTCAAGAGTTGGCTTTCTTTAACCCTAAAAAATTTTCTTATTTTTTATAAGAATGGGAATATTAATTATTTGAATGGGTGCATTTGAATTTTTTTCCCGCTGATAGTAAAATTTAAAATGTTGTGACTTTTTCTAAGTAAGTTATATATATATATATAAAGGAATACAAACTTAATAAACTTTTTTGAATTGGTGTGACAATTGTAGGATTTCACATTTCAGTTGTAATAAATATAGAGATAAATATATATTCAATCGTCAGGTTCAGGGACTTATTTTATTACAAGTGAAACGAATTCAACGGGCGAGTAATTGCTAGTATTTTTATATGATTAATCAATGAACGAAAATCCTCATATTTCTTATTAAAATTTAATTATAACTGCTGATTTTTTATAATGAAATTATTAGTTAAAAAATGAAATCTAAACTTATGATCCTCAGTTTAAGACAAGAATCACAGCAAAAATAAAGGAAAAAGAAATTCGTAGTATAACTTGAAGGTTAGTTTTTAGGTATTTGAACCACTCCCCTATTCGTGACAAAAGAGGGGTCTATAGGAACGTATTGTGACTCCTATCGAATGTGAAAGATCAGGAGAATTGTTATCCTTAGTTCTGAACAAAAAGAAAAGGGGAATGAGCCTCGAGCATCACTGCGGGTGGGGAACAAATAGAACCCATCTCTAAACCTTATCTTCAAAAAACTAATATTGTTTTGAAATCAATCAAAGTATTAAAAAGCTAGGAATATTAAATGTTTACATTATTTTTTACAAAGTATGATACATTTTAATATTTATTTATATTTTGATGTTAAATAATGCTAAAATAAATAGATTTGCTGAAATGAAATATTAATTATAATTGAATACTTCCCTCTGTTCTCTAAGTACCATGAAAAAATATTTAATATTTCTTAAATTTAATAGATAAAAGGTAACCATTAGCAATAAAAAGGGTTGATTAAATATAACGATTAAAAAAGAGAGAGACCGCCTTTCACTTTTGAAATTATTATAATTTCGTAACATGTGTTTACTTAAATTTATAAACGGCCAGATATAAAGTTAAATTAACTGGTACAACAGTTCAGAATTGCGAGCGCTTGAGATCAATCGATTATCCAAATTAAAATTTATATTTTTGTGTGATTATGACACATTCCTTTGACTCTCTTTTATGGTAATATGATCTTTAGTTAATTGGTTATTCATGCAGAAATCAATAATTCAAAGAAAATTTTGAGAATAACTTTCATAGTGAATATACTACATTAAGCTATAGCTTCGAACCAAATGATACATTTCTGTGTTATGAATTAATGCCCATCATATTGTACAGAAGTCATCATTATAAATAATTATTAAGTAAATTACTGCAAACGAATTCATGTTTTACATGCAGTCAAATACATTGAGAAATTTTTAAAGAATAAAATCCCAGATCGGGAAGAACAGAAACGTGTTTGTTTTAAACATATTTTTAATGCTGAATTTAAATATTGATTTAATCAATTTATTCAAGAAAATCTATTCATTTTTAAAAGTTCAGTTTTTTAACTCTTTAAAATCAGTCACTTTCACATTTCCTTTCTTTTATACATTAGAAAACTGCAATTCTTGACATCTCTGCAGTACACATTCCCGTGTATAAAAATCTGTTCCCTGGTGAAAAATTCTGTTGTTGTTACTTATGCACCTGATCTACAGTTACCAATAGTAATATCAAACCATGGCCAACGAAATTCATCGATGACAAGGTGCTAGATTTACGCTTGTCGTTATCCGCAGCTTTGAGCACCATACAGCTGACAGAGCGATTTAGCTCTATTCCACTCCAATTTTAAGGGAGAACACTCTGGGGTTAATCAGGGGTTTCCAACATCTCTTCCCCTTCCATCGACCTCACGAGAAGACTTGCGGCTCGACGGCTATTTAGAGTACCCCTATGCCGCACGAAGGCACTCTTCAATGGCAAATATCTATGCCTTCTCTGGGATTCGAACTCAGGCCCAACAGCACAGCAATCAGCGCCACTAACCGCTATATGTTTCATATAAAATGTATCATTCATAGAAAATTTATTGCATAGGTACTGGAAGAACTTTTGCCTACACGCATCTAGTTTGACTTCCAGATCATACAAGAATTAAAAAAAATTATATACTGGATTTTTTTTTGTTTCTTACAAAAGCTATATTTTTCTAAGAGTTTTCATCATTGTGACTGAATTTTTGTAATAAACTTTTTCAAGTATAATTGCAAAGAGAATACTTCAAAAAATTTTCCTTTGTGGTTTTAGAAATACTTATTCATTTGTATACAGGATTTTTTTAAAAAAAAATCTCATTAAAATGTATGAAAAGTCAAAACAGTGAAAGGATTACATTAAAGGTGCACAATAAAGCAACAAAAAGGTTTGTGGCGAAAGATTTCGTAATTTTGATCCTCGGTCAAGAAACAAGGACGACACATGAGCTGGTTACCCCCTTTACCACACCACAACAACGGGAAAACATTGAGCTTCTACAGATTTAATGTATATAGGCCTTCTCTACACGGTGGGTCTTCTGTGGCACCAGGACTCGAACCTGCTACATTCCGGCATCGAGTTCGTGACCATAATCACTAGGCTACCGCGGCCACTATTAAGAGTGAAACAAAATTATAAAAAATTTTAAAAGTCATATTTTAAAGCATACGTAAAAAACACAGACGATTTAGAGTTTCAAAACAATTAAACATAGTATTTTGTGTCTACTGGTAAAAAAGCAACAGTAAAGTAAATAAATAAAATTAAAGTATTTAAAACACTTTATACTAAGTTTGTTAATAAATTTTTGTAATAAAATTATGTTTAGTAGAAAAAAGTATTTAATGACTTGATATATAAACGAGTTTAAAACTTTTGTCTTCAAGATATTAGAATAAATAATTGCATCAAGAAACTCTGCAATAACACACACACACACAATTCAGTAAAAAAAAAGTGTCAAATTTAAAGATGAACATTAAGATTTTTTTTTAGAATATGGAAAGTGAAATGTAGGAGTCTTTAAATAATATATAGTTTATTATTATGAAGCTTAGAAGGAAAGTGTCCTCTTAAAATTTTAAAAAGCATATTATTTTCTTATGAATATATACATATTAAAAAATTAAATAAAAGTTTCTGTTTTTTTTTTTTTTTTGATAATAAAATTCAAAATGTTGCTGATATTTCTAAGTAGTGATATATGACACAATTGAATGGGGTTTGCTATATATGATATTTTACAATAACAAATTAACCAATAAACTGATTTTTTTTAAAAAAAATTTACCTTTTTAAAAAAAAATCTCTTTTAAAAAAATCACCATTTTTTTTTACTACTTATTCTTATTTTAAGTTCTGAAATTAACCAAATGCTATTAATCATATGTATCATATTTTTTATTGGCTATAATCTATAAACAAATCTAAAACTATTGCTGTCATTTTTTAAAAAATTAGCTAGAATTTCTGAAAAAATCTAAATCGTGTTGATTAAAACATTCATTCTTGTTTTGCAAAAAGAAAAGTTAACACACATTAACACAAAGTTAAACACATTTTTTTCCACCATTTTCACACTCTAAAATTTCGCAGTTGATATAATGTTCAACTTTTAGTAATAATGAAATATTCTTAAGATAATTTTCTGAGCTTTTGAGATTTACAAGTTTTTAAATGTTTATTAACTTTTGTTGGAAAACAATGAATTAAGGAACACTTAAATTTTGACACATTATCATTGTCTGAATGCAAATTCTATTTTGATTTTTACATGAATATTTAAACTATACCAATTATAATTTTTCGTATAATTGTATTTGTGTATGGTTGAAATATAAGTTGTACAAAATGAAAACAACTCATTTTCATTTAAAAGAATTTTTACATCTTATACCTTGTTTAGAAATAAAATATACACATATGTATGTAAAAGTGTTTTATTAAATGATTCAAGAGCTTTAATAAAATTTTTATTAAGTTGATACAATAATAAAAAAAAATCATGTAGGATTGCAAGGAATAAAGAAATTTTAAAAAGGCATTAGCGAATTCTAGAGTTTTTTTAAAAATTGTGTTAATTTGTTTAATAAAAAAAATGCTAAAATTTTGAAAGTTAATTTAAGATAAATATATTTATATCCCTAATGAACTCTTAATTGACTCAGTTTTTTTATATCAATCAAGTGGTGCAGATAAGAAATCATTTTACAGTTACCCCTTTCAATAAATCCAATCTTCTAAGAGTCGTGATGTTTTGGTTGTTAAGAATTCTTGATTTGCTTACGTGAATAATTTAGGATTTATTTTCACCATATTTACTTAAGAGATTTTATTACCTAGAGCAGAAATGAATTTTCTTATACTAATCACTAATTTACGCAATATAAACGCTATAAAACTATTTTTTCGAAAAACTATAAATGAAAAAAAAGAGAAAAGTAATGAAATGTGTGAAATAAATACCGTACTGCAAGTATATATTCTTTTCCTATCTTTCAACTATTACATCGAGGGGGGGGGGACTCAGTATGAAATGAAATAATCTTTGTTGAGAATAATAAATCAGCTCTGAATAAATATAATGGAGGAAAATTCAGTAAAGTATTTGAGTATTTCGAAAAACATGAGTGATTATATCCTTTAGAAATAAAGATAATAATAGAGATAAAACAAATAATTGAATTAGAACAAGATACGTGAAATTTCTGGATTAGATAAATAATTACTTTTCAAAAAAATTAAACTATGAGTAATTTGATATTTATATCTTGTATTTGTAAAAATATTGTAATTTACCTTCGTTTTTAAAAAATAATAAATTATTTGCTTTTAAAAAAAAACTTAAAATGTAACTTAGTTGACAAATGCATAAAATTTTTTAATCTGATTTTGATAAAAACAATTTTTTTAAAGTGAATTTGAGAAATCGTTTAAAACTATTCCTGAAACTACACTGGGAATATTTGCAGAGAACATCAGCGTTAAAAAGAGGCAGAATATCAGAAATGCAGTGTATTACTACGGGGAGTTTTCCCGTGAGGAGAAACGTACCTGTTACTTGAGTGAGAAGAAACGTATGGTTACTGCAAACTGGTTCCTCTCCAGGTACTAGCGTCTCAAATTCGACACGGCTGCCTATGGGAGTTTTTACTGCGCATGCGTTTGGACGAGTCTATTCTAGAACGCAGGAGAAATGGGTTTCTGGCAGCCGTATCGAATTTGAAACGATTCTTTGTTGCGTATTATGAACGGAAACTAGCATCTCAAATACGACACGGCTGCCTATGGGAGTTTTTACTGCACATGCGTTTGGACGAGTCTATTCTAGAACGCAGGAGAAATGGGTTTCTGGCAGCCGTATCGAATTTGAAACGATTCTTTGTTGCGTATTATGAACGGGTAAGTCGTGTTGGTTTGACTAAGCATTGTTTACAAAGTGAAAATATCTTGATGTGTCTTGAAGAAATGTCGTGTTATAAGTTGAAAAGCTATATTGTTTTTTATATTTTATGTACTTATAGGGAAAACAGGGGGAATCAGGGTAGACAGAATCTAGCCCAGAATCGCCCGAAAAGGGCGCCAAAAAAACTGCCAAAAAAAGTCCGTATATCGAACTTGTGCCAAATATTGTACAACACATAGTCACAACAACAACACGACCATTATAACTGAATCATCCGAATCGAATGTCATTTTCCCGCCAATCCTACATACTTCCAGAATAAAAAAAAGAGTTCAGTTCGTGGCGTCATCTCTGGACGACGAAAGGAGTCAACTGTTCTTAACACAGGACATGCCGCAATAACTGGAATAGAATTGGCTGATACAGCTGCACGATCAGCGACAGGCTCTTCAGAAAGGTTCCCTATTCCGCACTTTGACCTGAAAGCTTGCTTCAGGTAGAAACTGCAAAGTGTATGGCAATCAAACTGGGACCAACAAACTGAAAATAAGTTGCATAGCGTCATGCACGTTCTTGCTCCAACTGTGCCATCATCAAGCAACCGCCGTGAGCAGGTGATATTGACTAGACTGCCCCTAGGACACACCCGCCTAACGCATAGGCATCTTCTGTTTGGTGAACCACCACCCTATTGCGAGATATGTAATGTACCCTATCGGTGAAACACATACTCTGTGATTGTCCACATTCAAATCATCTTAGACATCGGCTTTTTAACTCTGTTGATTTTACTATATCCAGTATTTTAAACAATAGCACCAATTCCTCACTTGTGTTTAAATTCCTAAGCATCAAGGGTTTTATTCATCATATCTAATTTTAATCTATAGATTCTAAGAATGGAGTATATAGACTATGCCCGACTAAGGCTTTATGGCCTGCAAATCTTATTTAACTGTTCTTATTGTCTCTCTTGGCTCATTATGATTTAAATTGGTCCTTGCGTCATAAAAAAAGAAAATCAATCAAATCAAATCAAATCTATTATTTTGTGCATCTATGATGTTTTTCATTCCCAAAAGTACTTTCTAAGTCCTGGGATCAGATCAACAATCACTTACACTAAATAATCATTTTTGTTACCCACATCTAAGAGATTATAAATCATTAGGATACGATAAGTTTTTTCAAAGTATGAATTTTTGTTGTTTGAACTATATAACTAAAAATATTTTAATTATAATTTTTTTAGTGCAAGCCACTTTTTTAAGTTGATGTAAACAAATAGATTTCTTCTGAGGTAAAAGAGATACAACTAAGCACTCTGACCATCTGTGACCTCTTGTTAATAACATGGCTGCGAAGCGGTTTGTAAAATCTTCAATTGATTGGGCTGCTTTTGCCGAAAGAGTTCCATCTGCTGAGAAAATCAAATTTCAGACATTTAAAGTTAAAGTCGATGGCTATACTAAAAAGTAATCCTTAACTCTTATTGAAATCCTTCTGAAATTAAATCTTAGTATTCTTTAAAGTTGGACTGCCAAAATAAATCTGTTTCTTATAAATAGATTTTATATACTTTAAGGAAATAATTTAATAATTTCTGACTCATAGTTACTCCTTTTCAATGTTTTTTCCTATAAAGAAGTCAATATTAATTTTGTTTTATAATTGAAACTGTTTTAATTAAGGTTATGTAATATATAACTCCGAATTATCAATTGTTACTGTAAAAAATTCTCAAGCAAACTATATTTACTCATACGAATGGTATTAATGTAATTTGGAAAATTACATTAATACTATTTGGATTTGGAACAGATTTTTACTGTGGGCTTTTTTTGATGTAAGACTATTTCCACAAATGGATTAAGAAGTTTTAGCTATAAACAGTTCTTCAGTTTTAAGAGAAATGTCTTCGAAAACTATATTTCATGATCTTATGAGTTGGTTGATAAAATACAACAATGTTTTTTAACCAAAATATGGTACTTTAAAAAATTGTACTTAACCCTGAAACTGCTGAGAAAAAGTCACAGGGTTTGCTCCTCAGTGCTACTGTTTTTTTTTAACATGCTTTTATAAGTTTCACTTGCATGTAACGGAATCTTAGAACTCGATTTTTACCCACTTAAAAAGATCGGATTCATTCCAAATTTCGCACACTTGTCAAGGACCGATGACAAAACAATAATTTCATAATTTTGTTCCATTGTCCTTTTCAGGATCGTCAGGAATAAGGATAATCAGATTTGGCGACAAATCCATATATCACGTCCAGATTTGGCGACTTATTCCATATAGCATTTTTAAATTTGGCGACTAGTTCCATATACCATTTTCAGACATGGCAACTAATTTCAAACATCATTTCCAGATTTGGCGACTAAAAGAATAAGGTGTAACCCTAAAGTGTTTTGAATTTAACGCTAATTATATATGCAAGTATAAAATACACTTGTGGTTAAAAGAAATAAAACAAACTAAAGAAGTGTTCTGTATCTGAGAAAGTGGAGGGTGGGTGTTAGCAATTTTCTAACCATAATATAAACATTTTTCTGAAAATGAAAATAAAAAAAAAGGTTGGAGCATGTGAAAAATAATTTGCGTTCTAACTGCTAAATATTTTTTATTTTTATAAAGCAATACGCTTAGAAATGATGATACAAATTAACATGAAAGGAACATGTTTAAAAGGTGAAAAAACGATTGACACTTAATATTACCATGTTTTTAATACTCGCTTTCTTTAATGTCTATCCGGGTGGAATTTTGTAATTGATTTTAAACTGTGTGACTTTCGGAGGAGCTAGAGACTTGAAATTCGGACTATAGCTCGGAAGTGGATATCAATGCATGAAAATGTGAAAAAAGAAAACAAAAAGGAGGAATTTTATAATATTTAATCCGTAAAAAAACATGATGCATTAAAATTTTTTGTAATTCGAACTTTTTCTTCTTTACGCACTTTTATTTGTTTGACCTGTTCAAAAGAGACGGAATCTAATATAACGATCCGAGGCCTCGTAAACGGAGAGAATAAATACATTTCAGACCCGTTAATCAATATCCATTGAAGAGCAAGCCACAGAGAATTCCACAGCAACGTAATTCCAGCTTCAAATATCAAACTAAAGGATAAATTCAACAATGAATAAATGATAGTTTAAAAAACTAAAAACCACGCTTTTATTGTAGTTGGAACTAAAAAATGAAAAATAAATTATAGTTTGAAAAAAAACTAAAAAACACGCTTTTATACTGAATCGAACTAAAAAGTAAAAAAATAATTCCTAATAAAGAATAAAATGATTAACGAGAAAATGAATGTCATTGGGGTAAAAGCGTGGGGTGTTCTATAAATGTATCAATTGTTATAATTTCTAACTTCTATTCCGAAAAGCTAAATTAGTGTAAAAATGTAGTACAAAGCACCCCACGCTTTTACCCCAATGACATTCATTTTCTCGTTAATCATTTTATTCTTCATTAAGAATTATTTTTTTACTTTTTAGTTCAATTCAGTATAAAAGTGTTTTTTTAAAGTTTTTTTTTCAAACTATAATTACAAGGTTTTTTTTTAACTTGCGCTGTATGTATGTATGTATGTAATTTGCTCGGGCGGAATCTTGCAACTCAATTTTGATGCTGATATCTTCAACCTATTGAGCTGAAATTTTGTATACACATTTAGTTTCGATGACAATGTATGTTTTGACCATTTATATTCCGTTATTGCAATTAGTTAAAAAGATATTAATTAAAAACCTTAAAATGCATAATTGCTTCATCCCTGCACGCTGTTAATTCGGCTATGCTCGGCAACCCAAAATGAATAATAAAGAGGGTTTTTTTTTTAGAGTTTTGACGATTTTAAAACTGCAATCTAATTTTTTTTTAAAACTCAGACAAAAAATAATTACAGAATCAAAAAAGTTTATTTATTTCGCCACAATACGGTACAATTTTTTTTGCAAAATAATATTTGTGTTTTTTATGATTTTTCTTAAAACTGAGTCAAAATCAATACATTTTTATGAAAATGATGTCTATATTGTTGCACATGAATTTTCTTTAGTTTAAATGAATCGACATTCCATATTAAAACAGCTCATGCTTTTCTCTCTTAGAATCAGTCATTTAAAAAATAAAATGTCGAAAACTTTATTTTGTTTTTCAAGAAATACTCAAAATTTTAATTAAACATTTAATTACTTCGTCATTTATGATGATAATCTCGGGAAACTTTTTTTTCATGTGTAGAACCATATTACCCAAGATCTGTACAAAGATTGAAAAAATTGCTTAAAAATTACAGATTTAAAAAAAAAGATTGTGTTTTTTTCTAATACCCTTTTTGCGAGAATTGATTTAGCTAAATCAGGGATGGTGAATCGGCATTAAATGAAATGAACACGCGGAGAAACTTGTCCAGCATTAACTAAACAGTAAAACTTTTTTAAAAACAAGCTTTTATTTAAGCACGCTAAAAAGAATAAAATAAACTTTTCCTTTAAAACTTTTTTACTATCAACTTATAACGTCGTTACACAATTTATATGATATAAAAGCTTGTCGCGAGATTGACCTGTGTAGATAAACAATTAAATTAAATAACTTGATCTGATTGATTTTAATTTAAAAAAATTTAAAACTAAATAAATATAAGTACTTAAATCTTGGGACAAGGTTTTATATCATATAAATTGTGTAATGAGGCTATAAGTTGATAGAAAAAAAAGTTTTAAAGAAAAAGTTTATTTTATTCTTTTTTAGCACGTTTAAATAAAAACTTGTTTTTCAAAAAGTTCTTTTACTTTTTATTTATTCACACTAGTGTGCAAAATTATGTGGTGTATTTAGGGAAAAGAAAAAGTATAAATAAATGAATCTTTCTCCCCCTGAAATAAAATAAATCCTTCCAAAACACTGCCTATGTCACTATTGCATTTCAAAGCCTTTTGAATAATTTTACAGATATCAGCAAAATGTAAAGATTATTAATTTGGAAAAGAACACTTTTGTGCCAGGTTCAGTTAACACACTTATATGTACATCTGTAGCAATTAATAATTAATATAACTAAAATATATATATTTTGGTAGTTTTCTGTTCAAAATTTTTGAAAAAGTTTTGTTCTTTTCACCCACTGATACGACAAATGCCTGAATTTTCATCCGAAATTGTGGAAAAGTAATCAAGTTAGTTCCTAATTTTTGGTTGAAATATTTTTTTCCTTCTGTTTTCATCTTTTTTATGGTCTGTTAGAAGTTGTAAGAAGTGCAACAATTGTTTATGTTGAAAGGAGTATGTAATTCTTAACAATATATAAAATTAATTTTTATGTTAAAGCTTTGTTTAATTTTTTATAAATTTTTTTTAATATTTTATTTAAACAAGATATTTTGAGATGGAATTAAGCAAAATACCAACTGAGAAAGAATTAATTAAAAGTTTATTTTAATATTAGTAAATTATTTTTAATTGTTCTATCACAAGGAAGATTATGATGTATATCCTCTAATGGCTTTATTTTATTTTAGATTGCTAAGTTATCCTGAAAAGCCTCCAACCATTGATTTTGCATCATATAAGGCTCGATTGCCCAATCTTGCTATGGTAGATGAGTTTGAAAAGCAGGTAAGATTTTTTTTCCTGAAAATTAAGGTACTGAAAGGAATTTATTGAATTTATTTTTATATAAATGTTTCTTTTTTTTTATGTATCAAACATTGAAAAAATGTTTTTGACTGCATTGTATTTTCTGAGCTTGATGCCATTTTGATTCTCTGTAAACATTTAATATGTTCCTCAGACATCCATTTATTTTCGTTAAATTTGATTAAAATATATATCTGTTATATAATGTTTCTATATGTGTCGTGGGAAGATTATACAAAAGTTTTTGAACACATCCTATTAGCTTGTTTGCATACTTGATGATAAGAGATAAGATTAAAACCTTAAAGTCCTCATTACAACTAAACTTAGCTTGGGATTTGAAGAAGCAATTATTCAACTTGTAATATGTAATGATTGATCAAAACTGACAATATAATACCCTTTTAATTGAAGGCAGTTCTCGTTGGCATTGAGAAGTGCCGTATGAGTAGTCTCATAGCTACTTGTTGGTACATTGATGAAGGGTAAATACAAAATACGTGATGTAAGCATTAGCAGAAGTGATTATCTCCATTCCATCCTGAAACACTCATTTTTTCACTGTTTAATTTCATTTTCCCATTTTATTGTTCATTTTTTTCATTTATCTGGTTTTGATAATGTCATGGCTATGTATTTCTTTGCATTTTTTTCAATGCATTTTCACACTTGTAATATATTTTTCAAAATCCTTCAATAAGTCTTTCAAGGGAAAATTGGCATTCATCTTCATTTTCCTTCAAATGTTGGCAAGAATATTTAAAAGCAGTTGTTACTTAATAGTCTTGAGAATGCCAGGAGTTCCACCAGTTGGAATTTTCAAAAACTTTCTAACACAAATTGGGGTACCTTCCTACTTTTACCAGTTAACTTACAACAAGGATTAGAAAAATATGACCATTCCACATATCACAACTTATCCAAGCAGTTTTTAGGTATTGATGCCTAGATTCCACAGTTTCCACATAAACTTTTTTACAATTGTCAGCTGTTTTTTTAAAAATTTCTCTTTGGAGGAACATTGTTGTCCATCTTCACTATAGAGTACACATTGTTCTTTAAAATCAGTTCTGTATGTCTGATCATATATTATCCAACCTTTTGTCTTACCCATTCCTTCAGCAATAATTTGTTCCCTGATGTGCAATTTTTAGCATTTTGTATGGGATATTCATCTTTTTTGTATGTAGTGCACTATTTATTTTTCTTTGGCTGCTTCTGTGTTCTTTTACTTGGGTAATATTTCCTTCATTTGGCAGTTTATTTGCAAATCACTCATGTTTTTCACAAATCTTTTACTCGAATAATACTTACCAATAGTAAAGCTAAATAAAAACCAAATGCAACACTTACTAGTTTGATTTGCAAATGCTAGTAATTGGAGAAGGGGAGCTGGAGATTGAATTGGAAGGTTGCAATTGGTTGATCTAAATTCCTCTTGTAACAAGAATGCACACTTTTTTTTATTTCTTCCTTCTCTATTTATTTCTATGTAGCCTTTCTTCCCATTTGTAATTTTAAGTACTGTTCTCTATATTTCTTATACAATGTCAGAAATGTTAAACATTTATGTATTGTTTCTGAAATATGCATGAAATTATGAATAAATGCTTTTTCCTTATTAATTTGTTCTCAGCATCTAAAGTTCATATAGCAGGGGGAACTTAGTTTGTTCATCCCTGCATTATACTAAAGGGATTAAACCAATTTCTGGCTTTTTCTGTTCCAAATGCAGCTTTTTTTACTTCCCAGCCTCTGGGATGAGTAATGGGCTCAATTCATGTGATGAGCATGTGACTATGTTTACGTTTGTTTCCCGCTTAACTCAGACCTAACACTTTGTTTATTATTGCTACGAGTATTTTGTTTCTGCATTATACCCACTAAAATTTCGTATTTAACTTTTCTGGTTGCTTAGAGAAACTTTTAAGTAAATTAATATTTTGTCATGTATAACTTGGGGAAATGAAAAGTTTTGTGAAATCTAGGATTTCCCTGGTAAAAAAAATCTTGCTTACAATTAATACAAATTGTGATTTTTATTAGAATGGGACTCAATTTATTCATGATAAACTTTGATAACTTGTTAAATTAATGATTTTAAAAAATTTATTTAAAAACTATTAATATATTTTAAAACAAACTTCAGAGCAAGAATTTTGAATCTTTTTTTCCTGATGTCATTTCATCTTCCATTTTTTAAAAAGTATAAATATAATTATATATAAAAGGATACTTTAGATGCATATCAGTGATAACAAAATAACATGTCAATACATTTCTCCAAATAAGTTTTAAGTTTGAATGAAATGGAACTGAAGTATATTTAACACTATACTTACAATAAAACTGGTAGAAATATATAGGTATGCATTAAGTTTTGGTATTTTCAGTGTAAGCAAATCAAATATTTCCATTAAAACAGAAGATAATGCTTTGTTTATTTTAGAGGAACAGATTGTTATAATTTTGCAATTACTGTGAAATTGAAAAAAAGAAAACCCTTTGTCAATTTTATGTGTTTCTATCCACCCCCTTTATTTTCATATAGTTTTAAGTACATGCATGTAAAGATTTATTAATAAAAATTAATGTAAGGAAAATTGAGGTTTAAAAATAAATATAATAAGCTTTAGTATTTAATATGTGATTTTACAGTTATGATGAACAAATGTTATACAAGTATTATATAGGTAAATGTTATACAGGTACATATGTGTATTTTTAGGACATGAAAAAAAAAAAGTGTATCAAGATATTTTACAAAAAAATAGTTTTGCCATTTATACATGTTTCTTTTATTCAAAACTTTCTATAAGTTAATGATTTCAGTATTCTAATTTGTTTTATGTAAATTTAGAAAGTTGATTGTGTATAGAAGTGGATATGATATGTTTCCAAGATATGAAATTCCAAAATTCTTGCGATATTTCATTTAATCTGAACCCATACTATACAATTTTTCAAAAATACTATGAAAAGTTTTGTAAATAACCTATACAAATGTTATGCAGTATCCTGATTTTGCTTTCTAGTTCCTATATGTGTGATATATTTAACATAGCTGGTACTTTTTCTTATAGATTTAATTAATTTTAAATAACAGACAACCCAATTACATGTCCTTTGAAAAAAATTAAAACATTACTTCCCCTTTTCTCTTATTTTTACTTATTGTACATAATTTACTGCATTTTTTTTAAAATTTGGGGAGAATAAAATCTCGCCCCCCATTCAAAAGCAACAAATTTTAAGATGCCTTTTATGAAATTTCTTTTTATGTGGGTATTTTTACTATGTACACATTTTTTGTGAAGCTGTAGAATATCAGTTACATGAATTAAGAGAAAAGAATAATTTCATTATTTACTTTATGAGCTGATTGCTCTGAAGCAATCTAATATGGAATAATGAGAACTTAAAATATATCTATATATAGGTCTTAAAACTTTTATGCAGTGTAGAAGTTTCAGCTCAATTGAAACTCTTGTTATTTCTTTTGGAATTAATTTGTCATCAGTAATGTATTAAAAAACTAGTTTTTGCCATTAATTTCTTTGTTAACAAGAAAAGACCTTTTCAGATCTTACTTTGTAAATGTATATGAAAAAGAAAAAAGTATTAATTTGATAAAATTAATTTTGATAGTGTTCAAATTAGAATAAATAAAATTCACAAAATATTTTCAAAATTTTTTGTTTATTATTAATTACCTGTGGCGGCATTTAAAATTTAAGTTTTTTTTGTCATAAACCTAATAAGATACATAAAGCGAGAGAAAATTTTAGAAATTCTGTGTAATTTGACCTTTTTTAAACTATTAAATCTGTAGTTTAGGGGATGATTTTCTTAAATTTTTTTTTACTGTATCATTTTATTTGTTTGGGTTGAAGACATTTAATACTCTTTTGTTGTAAATAAATTGAAAAAGCCATTTATTTATAAGATATTTCCAGAGAATTTTTTAGATATTATCAATAACATATAAAAATTGAGGTTTAATAATTGTATAAGATATTATGCAATTTGAATATTGGCTCAATTTGTTCTCTCTTTGTCCTTATAGTATAGTGTTACATTCACAGAGTCTGATTTATACAGCAGATCATGAAATGGTTTGTTTATGTAATGTTAAAATTAAGTGTCAATAAATGATGTATATTAAAATGAGTATGATTATTAAATAAAACTTTGTCCAATAAGAATTTTCTGCTTCTGTATACGAGAAATTTTCATGAAAACAATTTAATTTGTTCTACTATAAAACAATTTTATTAATAAGCCTATTTCTTTAAACATGTTTCTTATATAATTTATTTTTAAAAAAGTCCAATTCATTTTTTTCTGAATGTTAAAGGCAGGTATTTCCAAAAAAATTATAACCTTTTGAAGGGTAATAATTACAAAGGAAGTCAGACTATAAAATGTATCAAATGTTTATTACTAGATTATTTCAGATACCCAAAACCTTTAAATGATGTTAAAAGCATTTTTATTTCCATCACGGAATTCCTAATTCTTAATCAAAAACTTTCATATTAACCAAATATTATTTTATACACTCTACTCTCAAAAAGTATAAACCTCTTTTTAAACATTAGAAATAGATATAAATTTTTTAAATAAACAAAAATATCTATGTTACTGACAAATCCTATTATAAATTCCTTTCGAAAATTATGTTTACATGCATTTCATGTTTCTAAATGTTCCATGGTTTTCTAAGATAGAAATTATAGAGGGCAGCATTTCTAAAAAATGAAACATTTGTAGCTGGTAAATACTAAGGGAATTGGACAATGAAAGGTATAAACATTAATATTTCAAAATGGGACCATTTCATATCTACACATGTTTCTTAGATATTGAACTATTTTATGAATTTATATGGAGTGATACACTATCTAGGAATATGTAATTGGAAACCTATGAGAAGTTTTTCCAAATTCAGTAGTCTCAATTTTATACTGTAAATCATTATTGTGTGTAAATAAACATAATCTACTAAAAAAATACTAAGGACTAAATATAAGTATACTAAAAAAATAACATAGGACTATTAAATATATGTAAACAAACACTGCAAGTAATCGCCGGCTTCGCACACTAACATCAAATGACATATACTAAACTAAAACAAAAATTATACTAGAAAAATTACGAAAATTAATTCTGACCTAATTATGTTTAAAAATAAAGTTTCAGAAATAAACTTCATAAAGAAGATATAAATAGTTCAAGTATTCGAATGTCACACACTAAAGCAAAGGCCGGGGAAATGTTTGTATACTCGTCACGTGATTCTGACTTGGCGCTGACTAGTCGTGAATCACCCCATACTTTTAAAAAGTTGTTTGTCATTTCAGAATAACTTACTTTTAAATTTTGAAGATGTGTATATTCAAATATAACCAAGTATTCTCTGTGTGCTTATGTAGTATATTTGAATGGTCCTTAATATTATAAAGTACAGTCAGACCACCATTTTATAAACCTCCATTTAGCAAATTTTTCTATTTTGTGAACTTTTCCTGGAACCAAGAACATTTTACTATTTTCTTCAGAAAATTACCTCTGTATGGCAAAGTATGTTTTCTATTTAATGAACTTTTTCTTTTCTTGCAATTTGATTTTTTTCTCTCCCTATTTTAAATATTTCTGGATGTTTCAAATTATTCTCTTTTAACACATTTTATGGTAATCAATGGCGTTGAACTGGTTTTGCTAGGTGCCTATCTCACCCAGAGCAATAAAATTGCTGTAATTTTTCAAATAAAAAGCTTAAATAAAATTATCAGATTTTATCAGTAATTAAATTTAAGGATGCTTGAGGAAATAAATGTTTGCTTAAAATTACAGTTAAAAATGGATGTTTTTTTAAAAAATTATTTATGAGCTTAAAATTAGAAAATGCCATTAAAATTGATTAATTTTAATTACTAATTATTTTTTAAAACTGAAAAAACAGTGTATTCCTAAGAAATTTTTTTTTCTTGTTTTCCTTGCATATTTCTTTTTGATGGGTAAAATGTATAAAATAGATATCAATTTCCAAAAAATAAGGGGATGAATAATTCTTTTTATATTTCAAATAATATGTAGTGTTTATATGAATTTAATATTTTTTATGGGGTTTCTAAAGTCTATTAAAAGATGTGAATCTCTTTTTAATAAGTTTTCCACATAACAAACTTTTCTTCGGGATTTAGCGACTTCGTTAAATAGAGGTCTGACTGTACTTATTAAAACTCTACATATTTGCTTTAATACATCATGAATTGTATAAGGAGTTTTGATTTTCATATTTATTACATGTAAATTACATAAATATTTTATTTACTACTTTTTCTTTAGTTTAAAGCTGTAAAAGTACCTTTTCCTGCTGATAAACTGACACCACTGATAGAAGAGCAGGAGAAAAAAATTGTAAGTTTCTTAATTTTGTTATTAATGAACTTATATTATTCCACAATTAATGACAGGAATTTTTGTTTTATGGTGTACAATTAGGAATTAAAGCATGGAATAAAAAAGTATTTAACATGTTTTATTAAATATTTTCAATTTTAAGATGCAGTGTAATAAGTATGTTTTACAATGTAATCGTTCATCAATCTAAAAATCATTTTAAATTTGAATCTTGTACCTTAAACTTGACTTTTCAACTAAGATTGAAATGGCATTCATGCCTATTTATTTTCTAAATAACTGTTTAAAATATAGCCAATATTCTCTTAACAATTATTGACTTGGACTAAAAATTTTTGTAATTTTAATATTGTTAGGATAACATTCAAAAGTTGATGCAATGTAGCTTTGATTCAAGGATAGATTTTTTTTGTTATTTAATTAAATTTTCTATATATCAAAAAGTTTTAAATACTTTTATTTTAAATCACACTTTTTATTTTATTTATGTGTGCTATTTTGATAATGTGGATTAAGCTTTAAAAAAAAATTGCAATGCCTAGTCATGTCTCTTCATTTAATAAGGAGTGAGATTTATGTCTGTGTCAAAATTTTGCATGTGACTTATTTAAAAATAAGTTTCCCTTTTTTTAACTCATGAGTATAAAATGTTTTGAAACTTATTTTATGTTGATAGCTTCAGTAAGTTAAATTTCAAATTTTTCTTAGGATGGACAAATAAAACTTGCTCAAGAATTGGCTGATTTAAATTGCAAATATTATGAGAAAAAGGTAAGATAAATATAGGTATTTTTAAGTTATCTGGTTTGATTTATTTTTAAAATGTCTTTATTAACATTGTTTTTAATATTTATGTAACTTGTATTAACTTAATATTTGTTGGTAATGCTGACATGTTTTATATACATACCTTCTAACTGTTATACTTTGCACTTGAAATTTACGCTTTTACACTTGGACTGTTCATCTAAGCACATTTTAACAATACTTGGGTTACCTGTCAACTATTTTCTCCCCTACAGCTTTTATTTTATATTCAAACTGTGTGGAAATAGGCTGACCCAAATCATAGAATTTGTTGCCATTAAGTTTTTAAAATTGTGCAAAGTTTTTCCTTCTTGTAGATTATATTTAGATTCTAGTTCATTTGTATTCCATTCCAATATTCTATTTAGTGAAACATTGTTATTTTTTTCTGCTGTAACAACTGTCTGGAATGCTACTCATTTTGCTTTACAGGTGTTCCTATTTCCTTGTGTTTCATACTGCCAAATGATTTCATTTCATTGATTGTTACAAAAAATAGTATACTTTCAAGCTTATAAAAAATGTTATTAAAAGAAATTTGATTGTATTACTGTGCACTCTAAAATGATGAATGAAAAAGGATGCCATGCTGATAATTGTATCTGTTGCAGTGGCTGATATTATGTTCATCATGGAAAACTCCTAAACTTGTTGCAAATGAGAAATCAAGTGGTAAAATTAACCAAGCTTTTTGAATTTGCAAGGACTAAAACATCTGTTGGGATTAATGAATTAGTTTCTAGTCAGAAAAAGATGGTTCAATCCATAAAAGATAAGGTTCTTTTGCTGCAGCATCTGTGATGGCAATAACAATACAAACTGTACATTTTATTTCATTGTGGTCAATTTGATCCTGCAAAAAGTCTTGGTTCACTGCAGCTCTGTTTTGAAATCCCAAATTTGATTGTGGATTTAAATAAATGAATTTAAAAAAAATGTGGAATTACTTTAGAACATTTAATTTGATTTATGGCTGGCAATTTGCTGTAATTCAAGGGAAAACATGGCATTGTTACCTATTTTTTAAAAAAAGCATAAATATAGGTTGCTTGCATCATTTAATAAATTTGGCATCAGCATAAGGTGCTACTTTATTTGTAAAAATTGATGGAATGCTCATAGATTTATCTATCTAAATAAACTCAGTGACACAAAAGCCTTTGAGGGTTAAGGTCTACTGTGCACACCTCAGTTTTCATGACATTGAGCACTGGAATGTAGAACAGATGTTCCATTCAGGTGGTCAGTCTGATGTTAAACCTCTAGTGTTTAATTCCCAAGTAAGCTTGGTACTCATTTATTGACCCACTGAAGGAATGGAAGGCTGAGTTGACCTTGCCCATTCTGGGGTTTGAACCTTAGATCTGTGGCGTGAAAGTGCAATATGCTACTACTCAGCCACTGGATTTCTTATCTGCCTATAAAGGTTTTAAAATTTGCTCAAAAAAGATGCCTCAACTTGAAAGCATTCTTGTACTCATTAGTTATTTCTCTGTTGTCTTAATGTCAACTTTTAACTAGATCGTCACTCTCTGTGTGCAAATTTTTCTAAAAATATAATCTAAAAGTTTATTCATAATCTCTCTGTATTTTTTAAAAAAAGAATGAATACTCTAAAGCTATTACTTTCCTGTATGGTACTATATAAATTCCTGTAAACTGACATTGTGTAGGAGTTTTTATAAATGAAATATCTATATATATACTAAAGAAGCCGCAATAAATAGCTTAGTGGTCTAGGTAACAGACTCTTGATTTGTGTCTTGAGTTTGAGCCTGTTACCACTGAAAACCTGCCATGTAGGGGAGCATTTGATCATGGTTCAAAATTACGAGGTCTGTCACCAAAAGCCCTCAAGTAGCTGAATAGTGTGTAACTTAATAGTGAGAACGTTAATACTCACTCACTCAGTGAGTACTTTTCCACCAAAATATCTTTATTGTTATTTTTTAATAGTATTTTAAAAAGATTTGCACATTATGCTTCATTTTATAAAATTCAAAATGTTGTTAATCCTTTATTTTAAAAATTTGCTTTAAAAGTCAATCCTGTGTTTTTTTACACTGAGTTCTAAGAATTGCTATATATTAAGACTTAAAAGTCATAATTTAGCATGCTAAAGTTGTTCCTAATAATTTATTATGCTATATTAGTTTAACATTGATCCAATAAAAAAAAATCCTTGAAATATTGATAAGAGAACTTTATGCACATGAACAAAATACGTATTTTCTTATGAAATCTTCAAAGAAATTTATTTTGGCAAAACGAAATACAAATTTATAACATAAAATGATGAACAAACAATTTTGTTTTATAGTTTGAAGCAACAGCAACTTAGTTGTCTTAAATATAGATCATTACTAATTATTTTAGAATAGAATTAATAGCTTGGGCTCTCTATATTTTCTTGTTCGAAGTATGTAAATGAAGTTAAGTATTTTGCTCCTTTATCTTTTTTCCATTTTGTTCCAATTTAAAGAAATGAGTAGTTTTTTACCATTGGAAATAGCTAAATATGGATAGGAATTTAACACAAGAATCTTTTCTTAATCTAAATAGTAGCATATTAGCTTTTGTTATTGATTGCGTTTGCTCATGTATTTTAATGTTAATAATTTTGTGTAAGATTTTCACATTTAAATTTTTCTATATTGTTTGAATGTCATTCAAACATTATAAATTACAAAATATTATACAAATTTAATAAAATATATATTTTTTTCATTTTTAAACTCAGCAAATAGTTTTTATTTGATAAGTTGTGTTCTTTTCCTTTTCTCTTATTTACATCATCTTTTTTGTTTTTATTAGTTGCAATGGTTGAAAGATATGATGCCATTTGATGAAATGACATTGGATGATTATAAGGACTACTTCCCTGATCCTAAACTTGATGTCTATGAAACTCCCAATTTCTGGCCTTTCGCTGAACCTCCAAGACCAGTTTTCCCTTATTTAGAAGAAAAGGAACATCATTAAAATACAAAATTATTTTATGATGTAAAAACTTTCAATGATTTCAATTTACAGTAAAGTAAAAATTAACAAAATGTTTAATGTATAGTTTTGTTTGAAATGCAATAATAAATTACTTTATAAGTGAAGTATATTTTTTTATTCATTCATGTTTTTTTTTTTTTTTTGTCAAAAATAATAGAAGGCTTAAATTTATTACATTTTTTTTGGTTATTTTGAACAGTGGTATTTCAGCATATTTTTTTTATTATTATTTAAATACGAATTAGGTATTTATGTATTATCATCCAGCTGAATTTGCACCTTGTAAATAGTGGCATGACATAACTTCAAAAGAAAATAACAAAAAAAAAAGCTTTCTTGTATTTCCTGAAAAAAAAAAGTTTTCCTTTTCAAAAGTCAGATTCTGGTGAAAAATGAGTCGATATTGACATCAAAGAGTCAATACAGTCTTTTCTTTCACCAGATGTTGTTACCATATGAACTTGCACACATATGATTGCAAATGATGCTGTACTCTTGTGTCTTATTTCTCCATTTTGTACTGCCCTACCTTCTTTCGACAGTTTGTGTGTGGACAGCTGCTTCAGAATCAATAAAATTGTATTTATGATTGCCTTTTGTGGGAAAGAGTTCTCTGTCTAGTTTGTTGTCAGGTAACTTTTTCATGGCGTGTTTGATATCATGGTGCGATTTGCATGGTACACATTTGGCTGTGGTGATATTAATATATAAGTACCTCAAATAATGAAAATTACATAAATACATTTGTTAGTGTGATAGTTATATATATATAAATCAATTTGATAACTTTTATGTCAAGAAATAGTACTGAATAAATCTTAACATTTTATGAAATTTTCTGTGATGGATAATACATTATATCAGTGCATTTGTCACATTACAAGCTATTAAATTGACTATCTACATTTAAAGACTATTATGAAATTTACATTTAAAATAAGTTCACAAAATTTTCATTGCAGCAAGGAATATATCTTGCCCAAAATATGTAACAAAATTAACTTCCCGTATTAGTTGTGACATGGAATCTGGTCAGTAGGGTGCCTTATTTATTACTTTTGTTCAAATAAATTTTAATATTTCAATTCAGTATTTTTTCAAATATTTCTGAATAACATTTTGGCATTGTGATATTTTTTGAAAAAAATTTGTAATTTGGAATAAATTATTCTTAAATGTTATAATTTGAAGATTACATTACAAAATTATATTTTAAAGAAGATGATATTAATTTCCTTTTATGAATTTTTCTAGTTTTTATTTGATTGTAAGTTTTAACATTTACAATATTTTTTAAGTAAGCATCTAATAGATTTGAAATTTCTAATTAAAAAAAAAACATTTTAAAAATAAATAGAACATTTGGTTATTTGATCAATTATTATAAAATATCTTCATCAGATAAAAAATTTGCTTAAACTTCAAAATCAAATTTTAGCATTGGTCAAAAGTTTTGATGGAATTTTCCTTTGTTGAAAAGTAATATATATATATATATATTGTAGGTACCACAAAATGGAGCATTTCATAATTTAAAGTCTCCATTAAAAAAAATTCATAAGCTGATATTTGTTCACTTATGAATAATATGGGAAGTTTAAAATTTTTTTCCCAAGGGATTATATATGGACAACCTAAGCTTGTAAATGTATAGTAAATATTTATTAATAGAGGAAGAAAGAAATATATTGTGTACATGTTTTCCCCCTATAATATATGCACATAACATGTTTAAAATATTCTTGCATTAGTTATGTAAAATTTATTTTGCTTATGTGTTGTAAAAATTAACGTATTAGTTGCACTCATCTGTCATAGTTAAATAATTGCATCATCAAGAAACTAATTTTTAGATGTAACAAACTCAAATTCTAAAGGTAATTTAAAATTAAATATATAAAAATTATCTATATTACTTAAAACTAAATTATTTGATAAGAAAAGTTCTAGATTTATATGGTTTGGAAACTTGTTTTACTCAAACAAAAGCAATTTTTTTTGTTCTATTAACATCTTTTATCACTTCATTACATATTTTAGCTCTGAATAATTACTATATTTAACCTGGGAAAGACTGAATTATTTTTTTTTCCAAATTTAATATCCTTATAATATGTTGTTTAAATATCATTTTTTATCATTAATATTAAATAGTTTAGATAAAAATGCATAATGCTATGTGGTACCTTTTTAGTATCTTTAGGGAGCAAAATTGGGAGTAAATATTTTATTTCCCCTTACTTTGTATTGATATGTAAATACTTAAAAAATATATTTATGAGTTTGACTAGAAATATATTATTAATTTTCAGCACAAATAAAAAATTTTTGGCACCATAACTCAAAATTTATTCATTATTTAGTTCAACTGTGCCAAATTCTGCTTAGTGTGTATTAGAATTAGGATTTCTTCCTTAGTTCACATATTTTAAAAGATTTGCCTGGAATATTAATGCACCTAACTTTTTTGCATTCCATTCTTATTGGCTTGTCTCTTATCAATTGCTTTCAATGATGTCTCCCAAAGTAGGGTATGCATTCATCTTATCAAGACGCTGTTCTGCCTTCAAATTTAAAATTAATTTATTTTTTAGTTAATTTATCTGCAGGTGCAGTTTGTACATTTTGTTATTTAAATCTAATTAGTCTTATTAGTACAAGGAATGCACCTCTTAAATTTGAACAAAGCAATCTCTGCACGTTGCATTACATCCAAGATCATTTTAAATATCTGGTGCATTATCCCGAAACAATATCTTTCCAGGAATAATCTCGTAAACACGAAGAATGGGAAATGAGGATTGTAATAAAAAATTTCTTCTCTTCAATTTCAAGCTCAGATTCAGAATTATTTGTAAAAGAGTATAAAGCATACACTCTTGTTATTAAGAAGCTGATGATATCATTGAAAAACATCTCAAATACTTCAAGAGGTGATTTCTCATTCAAGATTGAATAATCTGTTGGACAAAAGTTAAGATTATTTTAGTTTTATCTGTAGCCAAGCTTCTTTTAAGCTCATTCGACATGTATTTTTCTTTTTCTGTCATTGGTTCTTTTGCAACATCTGCCCTTGAAAGAAGTTTTTGAATTGAAGTAAAATTCATTTGCTTTCTTTTCTGCAATTTCAACTTTTACATGTAGTTTTCTTGTAGACAAATTATTAGTAATGCCTTTTTCATCTGTATCAGCAGAATACTATGGTAACATCAATAAATTCAATGGGGCTTCTAAATAGGAATCTGAATTCTGCTAATCAGATTAAAAGCGTCTCTTCAAGTGTTAAATATCTGAAAAAAAGTATCTCTGAATATTATGTTAACCTAATTTCTAAAGAGAAAACTGATTACAGAATGATTGAGTCAAAAATTAGTAATTAAAACCCACTAAAATGCAAAATACAAATTAGAATTTTGGAGAACATATTTTTTCCACAAACCACCACATCTCTTCCTGTATTATGCTTATAAAGTACTTTAATCATATTAATTGTTTTAGATGCTAATAAATACTTTCACTATCATAAATACCAAAATCAGCAAAAATAAAAACTTAAATTAACTGGAAGACTAGCGATACTAAATGGTACCATTGATTTTCAAACAGAAAAAATATTTATCTAAAATAATTAGATGTTTTTAAAACATCCTTAGTCCCATAAGATAAAGATTGTATTATGCTTCCATTTTTATTTACATAAAAAGAAGAAAAAAGTTCAATTTATATTTTATGATGTGCCATTTTATCACAGAAAGACATGGCAGCTACTTTTCCTTCTCGAGTACTAACTTTGGAGAATTTCTTGTTGTGAAATAATCTTTGGCTGACTTCCATCATGTTTTCATAAAGCACCTACTTTATCAAAAGTGTAGATCATTTGATATTTTCCAGGAAAAATTTTTTTTCCCCCTCATCCTCTATATGTGATATCAAATGGTATGGTACATCTTATTCCAATTAGAAGCATATTGAATTTAGTACCCAATATTTTTAATTTTATTGTACAACATATTTTTATCAAAAAGTAGCTGTTTGCAGGCATTAAATATGCAGGATCAAAATTACATACTTAAGTTTTAGTACAAATGAGAAAAACTTTTTGCTGTTACAAATATATTGCTGACTTATTTCTGTAGATCTTATCCAATATCTTAGAAACAAGGTATAATATAAAAAAATTATTTACTCTTGAGATTCTTGATGAGAATGATGCTTGATTTTGATGGCAACATTTGTACTTTCAGTAGTAAAACATTTGTGCAAATTCTGCTGGTAAAGCATTGTCAAATTCAATTTGTTCCAGTTTTTGTTTCAAAATGTTATATATTAAGCACTTTATTTTCATATACAAGAAAAGGAATTAATTATTCTGTTTAAAAAATAAATTCTGTTCTAAATCAGTTGATGAATAGATGAACCTTACAATAAATTAATCTTAAAGAAAACTACAATGACTCTTTCATATTTTGTGAATTTTGCATCTTCCAGCTGATGAATCTACTTAGCACTACAGGAAAATATTTTTTCAACAAAATTTTCAAATAAATTTAGTTCAGTCTAAAATTCACCTTTACTTGGGGCAAATGATAGTAGCAGTTGCAGTTTCTACCTTTGTTTTTGCTTCCGCTGAGTGGCAGCATTGTGTATTATTTTACTTTCATACAAATATACATCTTTTGATAGTATTTTTTAACAATAATGAAAACTCAGCAAGGGGGTTATTTTTAGAGAAAAGTATCGAGAGATAGTTTAATGTGTGAATGTATAAAGTCCGCTAACCGGAGTTTTGTGTTCTTGAACTATAATGCTTTATAGTATTTGATTCAGTATGTTTAATGGAGCTGTCACAAAAATATTAAATATAGCTATAGGAATACAAATGTAATGATCTGCCGTAAGATATTTAGGTGAGTCAATTAAAAACTCATTCTAATTTCTGAACAATATAAAGATGCTGAATTCGTTAAGAATTTTGTGTATAGTGTATTAACTAATGGATAAGCTAGAGAAGCGTTAAGTATTAATGCATTTGAATAAGCGATGGTTATAAAATTGAAAGAGTAAATTTAGAACTATAGCAAGAGCTATATATAACAAAATGAGGTTGTATTAGGCGTGTATTAAATTTAATTTTGAGCGATATCTTGATTTAATTATTTTCATAATATAGAAAAAGTTTATTCACAAACATGTGGATCCAAACCTACAACAATATCTGAAAGCCAAATCGTGCAAATTTGGAAAATTACTTGTTGGTCCAACTTTCTAAAATTCCACGTAATTCTATATTTGGTCACCCCTGGTTTATGTCATCCATTTTCTGTAAAGGGCAATGTTAAAATAATCATGCATTCTAAATATTTATATGTATGAAAACAAATGATTTGGAATGGCAATTAGTCTTATTATTTAAAAAAAAATTACTTTTAAATTACTTGTGTAGGTTATATTTAAATAATATAGACGTTTATATGGTACTACGTACTCTATTGCAACAATTTCAACGTTCAAGATAACTTGCCAAGTTGGCAACCCAGACTTCCCATTTGTCATACTACGCGCTGAATTGTGCTTCCTTTCATATAATGTCGCCACACAATACCATTACGATAATACGTAACTACCGTTTATATTACTTATATAACACCACATATACTGTGTATGACTACTTAAAATTCTCTTAGAAAACAGAGATAGTTCGTACTTTTTCACAATTAATGCTTTTATTTTTTCGTAATCTCTTAGTTGTCATTACTAATTAAACAAAAAAATTAAAAAAATTGGCAGTTATAGAGACTGCCGATAGAAGTGAAAATTTAGAACTTTTAGTATTAAAACTTGAAATTTTATAATGTTTGAATCAATCAATTTAGTTTTCACATCTATTGATACTCCGAGCAACACCTAAATGCATGTTTAAGTGGTTTTTTTTAATTCAAATATATTACGGGCTGTACAAGATCATGACAAAATATAAATACAATTCAATTGAAATAATTAATATACAATCATATTATTTATGGATAGTATTTGCATTTACTTGTACTTGATTTTTAACATTATTTTAATAGTTTGCATCATCGTCATCATTAATTTCAACAATACTTAGACTTTTTGTACTTTCATATATTTCATTTTGTTCTAAAAAAGAGACAATAGGCTTATGGTAACTAAAGTAAGAAAGGAAAATGTTTGATTCAAATTTATCTAAGTATCATGTAAAAACCGCATCGATCGTCGTTTTATATTTTGTAGTACTGAATCTCTTTGATCATTAGACATATTTAAATTAAGTGTTTCATTTAGAAATTCAATTAGTGGTAGATTTTTATCATCTGCAAAGTTAATATTGAAGTCTCCACTTAAAATCGTTGGTACATTATCATATTTTTCGCCAAATCTTTTATCGACTAGTTCAGAACCTCCTTCGGTGGCCGAGTGGTCTAGGCATCGGATCATGGCTAGCGTGTCATGAGTTCGATCCTAGTACCACTAAAGATCCGCCGTGTAGGGGAGCGATGCACGTTAAATCTGTCGAGAGCTCAAACGTCCTCCCGTTGGTGTGGTGTGGTAGTTAGGAGAGGGGGTTGCCAGCTCAGGTGTCGTCCGCGTCACTTGACCATGGTTCAAAATTACGCGGACCGTCGCCAAAAGCCCTCGTGTTGCTAATCAGTGCGACGTTACTATTCTCTCACTCACTCAATCAGAACCATCTTTTGTATAAATCATCAAATTTTCGAATAAAAATTGTTGTATCTGTCTCATAGATTTTCCAGACGAAATATAAACGGCAACCATTAATATGTATTGCCCATTCTCGGAATCGCAACGAGCAATGCACAGTATATACACATTGAACTTTTCACTAAATCCATTCAATTTCACTTATACGATATACACACATCACTATACGTCAGCTGTATAGCTACAGACATACTAATATAAGCTTGTAGGTGACGCGAACGCACGAGATTTCACCCATCCAAAAAGTGTCTAAGGCGAACAGCACCCTGCGCGTGCGCCAGTCAGAGCATGTCGGTGACGCGAACCTATAAGATTTTCCCCTACCAAAAAGTGCCCAACGCGGCTAAAGAAGTTTTCACTTCAATATTGGTAACTTTCTCGCCAATTAACTTCATCCAAATTTCGGATTTTAATTTTAATGGCACATTTTTGTACTTAAATGCTCTTTGTATTGAATAAAAAAAAAACCGGATCCCATGTTTCGTTTCTTCTTATCTTTGGTTAGAGGCGGCGTAAGGCGTGGGCCACCACCCACGGCCTCACGGTGCATAGGGCCTCAAAGCCGAAATAAATTAAACGAAAAGTAAGGAAAATCCAAAGGGGGGGGGGGAGTTATAATTAATAAATTAAAAAATTCTCAACTCTATCTGTTTTTAACCATAAGATATCGAAAAATGGATATAGCGACCTTTTTTTTAAAGATATTCTATTTGATGGTGCATGAAAGCGTATAAATAAATAATTCGTGAAAAAATTGTTCTCCATGTTTTTTTGTTAAAGATTTCTCAACTTAGTCATTTCCGCTCATTCGTTCATATTTAATCTGGCAACATTAGCTGGAGTTAAGCTGCTATCGCGGGTAGTTCTCGGTCAGAGGCGGGCTTAGCTCAGAGCTTCCCATCATTATCAGGGACGTCTTAAGACTCTTTGAGGCCTTGGGCCCTTGTACAAAAAGTAGTCCCTACCAGAGATCTTTAAAAGTGTACATTATACAGCATGCATTGTCAAATACTCGTTCAAAGAGTAATTTGAAACAAATAAATGTGCACAATCTCAAAATCCTAGTCACACAAACCGGCTCGACCGCGATTGCCGTATTTCGATTAAATGAGTTGAATGATTGTTTATGGTATTAGACGTAGACCTAGACATGGACAACAGTCATCACATAATAATATACTCTTACCACTTTTGCCAGTTGACACGCAGTTTAAAATTCCCTGTTTTTCGGGAAATATGTACGCGAATAATATTTGGCCACATTGAAATTATCCGAATCATGATCTTATTAAGAATGAGTCGGGAACGAAAAGAGGCCCCCAACCAAGTGCGAGGCCCGCGCCCAGTTGGCCCATACCTTACGACGTCCCTGATCGTTATAAAGCCAATTAAAATATCGCATGCAGACGCAGTCTCTCTTCCTGTTTCTATATCATATTATAAATTTTAAAAGTATTTGATGTGAGAATAAGTTAGAGTAGTACTGGGACATTGTTATATAAAACGATAAACACTTATTTAATTAGTAGAAATTCGATTTCTGTCTTGAAGAAAAATAATTGTACCTATGTTTATTTGGCAAGAATAAGGTAAGGAATATTTATTTATTATACACTCAAATCAGGTTAGACTGAAAGCCGACCCGAAATGAGATTGGAAATAATAAGGCTTGAGAAAGAAAGAGACTTACACTCATATTTTTTATAGTTTTCTTTTTAAAACATTACATGCCATAAAATTGCATATATTATTTATCATTATATTTTGGGAAAGAAGTACCTGAACAACAAATGTTATTGTTTTTGTTTACAGGTTATGTATTGGTGCATTTTTTATAATCTATCAATCATGTCAGGCTTAGACACTAAGAGATGTAGAGATAAAGGGAGAAAATGGGAACCTGGTGCAGCAAAAAGAAAGATTGTAAAGAGCTGTATCCAACCAGGTTTTAAGTTCAAGTATGATGAAATTTCTCGTTCAGACTGAATCAGGGATAACTGAATCAATTGAATCGGTTCCTTTGACTTCTCAACAACATTTATCCATATCAGAGTCTCCATCGAATTTGGAAGTTACTCTAGATCAGGGGTGAGTAAACTTTTCCAGGGTGCGGGCTACTTCTAATTCTTTCAAGGAGTTGCGGTCCACCCAATGTCAGTGGCGCTCACAAGGGCGAGGGAGGGGTCCACGGGTCCACTCTCTCATAACCCTAAGTTTTTTCCAGATTCATTATAGTCCCACGTATGTAGTATGTAAAATGTAATTAAGTATTTGATATTGGTAATTTTTTTATTTATTTGTTAATTATTTATTCAGTAATTTATTTTTGGCTGTTTTTTGTTTCCTACAATCGACAAAATCAAAAAAATATGTTTGGCTGCGTATTGGGGTATGATACGAGAATGGTAGACCTACAATCTTCGACCCCCTTCCCTTTAAAAATTCTTGTGTATGCTATACTGTCTAATGCCATAGGTGATGTGAGGTATAAGGAAAAGGTTATTATTATAATACTTAATAATAATTACGGAATATGTGTACTAAACACTTACAGAAAACCTACAGAACTAAATTTATACCTACAGAACTAAAATTAAAAACAACACTTTTAAAACCACGTTTAAAGCAAAACGTAAGATACAAACTTACTAATAATAGTCACAAATACAATTATGTCAAATGATACATTTATTATGAAACAATTCAAAATACATTCAAGAAATAAAACATTTTTATCTAAATTTAGTTTTCGTTGTGAGAGTACTGTCCGCCAATATTGAATTTTCCGTATGTAATACCTAACTGGTAAAATTTTTAGGCGGTCATCCAAAAATGTCTTGGCGGTCCACCGGTCGATCGCGATCGACGTAATGCCCACCCCGGCTCTAGATGCACCAACTATTGATACCGGACGAGGAAAATTGGAAATAGAAAGAGGGTCAAAAGTTTGCCTATCAAAATCTGACGTTGAGATTTCTGTGTTCACGTTGAATGATATAAGTCACAATCAAGAAGAGATAAAGATTAGTTCTTCGCCTGTGAATAGAGATGCCAGTGACGTAGTGATACAAGTATTTGCCAGTTTTAAACCGAAATTGTGGACGTTTCCCATGACATATGCTCACCGTCACGATATAATTCAAAGCGGTTCCACACAGCAGTTAAATAACAGTGATGAATATTATCCTAATGATGATTGTAAGATTCGCCGGACCAAAACAAAACTATATAGGTGGCGCTGCCATCGGAAGGAAGAACCACAATGGCGGAGAAAGCGATGTCGGCTACACCCTGTAGCTTGAGATATAAAAATGGCGTGCAAATACTTTAATTTTTGATAATAGTATATTTTTTATATTGGTTTTAATTGTGTGTGCTGTGTGGCTTCTAAAAGCTTAATAAAATCTTTCGCCACTGAAGATGAATTGAGTACTTATATGCCTGGTTGTGATGAATTAATGTGAGAACCTACAGCGGGATCTACACAAGGGAAAAGTGTATTATGATGATCATAGACATTTTTCCAATTTTCATTTCTCAAGAAAAATAAATAATTGTGAAAGTCAACGGCATTGCTGGTTGGTTTATTCAAGTTCTAAAAATAAAGTTTTCTGTTTTCCATGCAAACTATTTGGTAATTCACAAATTCAAATGGTACAGGAAGGGTGCTCTGATTGGAAACACTTAAGTAGTATTTTACACAGACATGGGAATACTAAAGAACACATGACCTATATGTTTTAGTAGATAACATTAGAGAAGGGAAAAAAGCACGAAAAAAAAAACAGATGGAGAAAATGAAAGGTGAATTCTTGAATTTCAAAACCATTGGTACAATTTTGAGAGATTAATTAATATAATAAATTTCTTAGATTCTTAAAATCTGATGCTAAGATGGTCACAGAGAATCTCTTAAAACAGACGAAGACACTAAGAATTCTAGAAACTTTTGAAACTTATTCAAACTGATATCTAAATATGATCCTACGTTACGGGAACACTTAAAAATAAACAACTTGTGCACTATTATCTAAGTTACGATATTCAAAATGAATTGATCATAATCATGTCAAACACAGTTACCAGGGAAGTGTTTGGTAGGATAAAAGAGGAAAAATATTATTTTCACTCGACTGCACTAGAAACTGTAGTAGAATTGTGAACAAATGTCGGTCATCTTAAAAATTGCAATACATCTATTGGAAGTATAGAAGAAACCTTTATAGGATTTCTTGCTGTCACTGAAATGACTGGGGAATATTTGACCAATGCAATACTGGGAGAGCTAGAAAACAATGGTTTAGATATTCAGAAGTGTCGTGAACAAGGATACGACAATGGTGCGAATGGGGTAAGTATAAATAGGGGAATTAAAACTGGCGTATATATTAAATATAAATTCCAGGGCATTTTTCACACTTTTTACACCTTGCGGTTGTCGTAGCTGAAATCTGTTTTTGGAAGACGCAGCTAATTTGTTTGGGGCAACAAAAACATTTTTTTTTTTTTGGTTTTCTTCAGATTTTTTGTTATTTTCAAGTTTTAGAAAACGCTGGAAATTTATCAAAGATAATTTAAAGTTTACTATCAAGCCTTTATCAGACAAAAGGTGGGAAAGCAAAATCCAGTCGGTGAAGGCCCTATTATTACAATTTATTGATGATGAATGCATAGACAACTTAAAAAACCAAACGGATCAGTCCGACACTCTCAGTGATTCTGATTCCGTTTTAAATGAAATGTTTAGTTTGTGGAATTTATCACATCATTAAACGTATGGTATGAGTTATTAACACGTGTCAATACCATAAGCAAATTATGGCAATCTGTACACAAGTCCATTTACGCATTACTCTTGAATATTTGCGTACATTTTGTACTTGGAATATCGACAAACTGGATTCGGAAAATGCTTGTCTGACGCTCGTAAGTTTGTTGAGAAAAGCAATTATATGATTTGCCAAAAGATTTTAAAAATAAAAGGGTAGCCAAAAATAAAATGTTTGATTATGAATGCGGCGATCAACTTATAGTGTCTGTCAAAAGCCGGTATGAAACTGACTTTTTTAATACCACGATTGATTTTGTGATAAGCAATATGAATTCAAGATTTATGTCTTTAAATCAACATTTTGAAATTTTTGATTTTTTCTATGATTTAAACAAGTTTAAAAATATTCCAATAGAGCAAAGACTGAAAAACTATTAAGATTTACACACAGTCCTACAAGTAGGTGAGAGTAGTGGCTTCCAACCTTACGAATTATAAGAAAAATTACAAAAAATATGATCTTAAATCTACCCAACATCATTACAGACGTGAAACATTTGCTCTAACATGTTATAGAGAATGATTGAAAAGAAATTTTCCCTTCATTCGAATTCTGTTAGCAACTTGTAAGTAACGCTTCCGCTGAGAGGAACTTTTCAAAATCAAAACTGATAAAAAAAATATGTAAGAAATACAATGGGCCAGGAAAGACTTTCAGTTTGGGCAGTTTTATCTTTTGAAGCAGATTTAGCATCTGCTTCATCTATAAGGTAAATTACGAACCAATAATTAAAGATTTCAGCAAAACTAAAAGTAGAAAATTTCTGTTTTTTAGTTTTTTTTCTCCCCTTTTTTTTCATTATTGTTCAATGTTCCCAAGAAATATGAGTAAAAAGTTTGGTTTTTTTTCTTTATGAATAAAAATTGGTTTTTTATTTTATAAACGCCTCTTCTTATGCTATCAGAAGGCTTCGTGAAATTTATCTTGTCTACATTGAACTCAGGTCTCGCGCCACCACTGTCTTTGATCTCTTACAAAAGAATAATTTTTTTCCCAATTATTTGCGCTTGCGCTTCTCTATCGTTCACTCATTGGAGTTGAGTGGAAGTGAGCTGCATATGACAGTAATATTTAAATAAAGAAAATAAAACTTCACGAGAAAAAATGTACATGAAATTCTTTTAAGAAACGCGCGCCAAAAAAGTTTTCAATTCAAAACTAAGTGAGCGTCCCTGACCCGGGCATGATTGCTGACTGGAGTCGAGTGGAACCGATTGAGCGTAAAGCAGCCGAACCTGATGCTTAATATAGATTCACTCTTCAGCAAAAGTACCTAAAGAGAAGCTATCACTTCAAAAACTTTCCATGCCAAAACTTTAACGACTGCGATAAAAAATATAACTAAAAAGAAAAGGGTCAAACGTCCTAATAGACACTCCATATTACGCACCGCGAAGGTTAACGTCGTTCATTAAGTTCTGATGTTGAGTCAGTGGTGGACCTCTCGTCTACAGTTGCGGTAAATTACATGGAAGTGTGTAATACAGTTTTTTTGGACATCCCTTTTGTGTTTGCTTGTCCCCCATATGAATCTGCGTATAAAGTGTACTTTTAACATAAACAAATAAGATTGAAATTTACAGGTGCATGTTATAAGCCGAATATAAAAACGACAGTGAAAAATAAAGAAAGACGATCATATAAAATTAGATTTCTACTTATTTATTTGGCCTCCTTT